>QVNV01021963.1:0-15850 GCA_014825455.1 Pseudomyrmex pallidus | reverse complement strand
TAGTAAAATTGTGTCATGTGCGAAGGCTCTGTGACTATATATAATCATGGACACGAACTGCTAGTTGGTATTTTCATTTCTGTAATGAAAAGTAACAACGCTTCCGTCGCTTAAATGGAAGAGAGTAAGGGTAATCTTTAGATTTTTGTTCGAGAAAATAACAATCTTGTTACATGTCAATCAATAGATATTACACAATTAAATATGGTCACTTTTGTCGCAAAAGAATATCCGAAACGTCTCCGTTTGGTAAAAACAACCATTATCGCAACGTGTATGCAAACTGAAAAAATACTCTTGCTAAAATAATAATATAAGTAAAACATTTATTTATCATTTTTATGTATAATTTATAAAAAATAATAACTAAATTACATCTAAATATATAAGTTTAAAAATCTATATTGAATTATATGTAAATTTACAAAGCTTATAATTTCACAGACGAACGTGTACCAACATCGTCATACTGTACAACAGTTTCTTACGGAGCTACCGAATGCCTTTGTAATTTGGTTCCATGAGATATCTCATGACCATTGGCAATTGACGGAGTTTCTCTTGAATCGTCGGGCTTAAATGTTGCTGGTTATTCTTATCATATCTTACAACAATACCGTCGTTAGTCTCATATGTGATGCCATTCGCGTGATTTTGCGGACTTACCTGCAATAAAAATCGATCAATTATAAACAATCGGTTTTAAATATTGTTTAATACGCTGTTTTTAAAGTAATTTAACTATAGATATTAGAAAGAGAATAGAAATAAGTACAACATAACTTACAGTTAAAGACGATCCGTCCTTGTAATCGATTCTAATGTCGCCGGACGATAATGTGGTAGCAAAGCCAATCCCCGGTACTGCTACTTTAGTCGCATTATTAAAAAAATTGCGCATTTTATGCGATTTAGAAGTCACTGTCGAGATGACGGAGCATGTAGCGTCAAACGAAGGTAACTAAAACAATCGAATAAAAAAAAAGAAATTAATCAATTCAATATTGAAATAAGGAAAAGAAGTCTTCGCTATACTTACTCTTGAAAAACCATTAATAACCGTTGGCGAAAAATTTTCTTTCCCTTGACAAGGGGAATCACTCAAACCTGCATTAGGTCGTCGTCCTATTATCACAGGAAAGCAGGGATGTCCGGTAACCGTCTCCAAAGACGTTAGAGTGGACTCCAGTAACAGACAATGCTTATAACACTCCGAATAATGTTCGTAATAATTTTCGAGATTAGGCGGAAACTCTCCTTCGACGTACGTGTAGTTGTTCTCGGTAATCTTTACAACGCCGCCCACTCGAACAATCTGAAACATTTTTTAAAATATAAGAAATAAAAGATCGAGAAAAATTAGATAATCAATAACTGAGACGCGTACTTTCACCCCGTTGTAGAAGCGCATCTCACAATCAGGTTCCGGCCCGTTCTCCATTACTACGCACTTCGCGCGTCGAGTGTATAACGTCAATTTCGCGGTCTTCGCCTGGACCAACTTGACAAAGCGGTAAGCATACATGTATTTCCGATGATGACACGACGGTAGATTCTCATAGGAATAAATACTGTCGGCTCCTCGGCTGGGTAACGGCGGCGGCTGCGATCCGACGTCCGTGATTACGTCCGGTTTGTAGAGAACAATTCGTAAACCATCGCCCGATATTCTGCATACATCAACGACCTTTTCCTAAGATATTAAAAAATTATGAGACGCTGCCACACGTTTCCTACATTTATTATTATTTTTTTATAATTATCTTTTTCTACGCACGGTGTTGTTTCTGTGTTTCTGCGTAAACTCAATGCACACTTCCCCGTTATCGAGCAAAGTCAAAATCACTTTCTTCGTTCTGTGTCTGGTGGGTTCTAACCTGTTTGAATTTAACGGCGGCACTTGCAATTTCGTGCTGTTTTCAGTTCTTTCTTCACTATAACTTCCCATGTTTTTCTCTTTTTTTGCCTTGTGCTTCTCTGTTATTATTTGTTTCTCAAAGTTGTCGTGTTCCTTGTGATGGCTGTACTGTTCATTGTTCAAGAATATTTTACTGCGAGGTAACGGAATACTCATCAGCACGGAATCATCTTTCGGGCGGTAATTGGCGTATTTCGCTTTGTGATTCGAATGTAGTTTTGCGACGGGTTCGGACCACGCCTCGCTTCTCAAACTGGTCGCAGGCATCATCGGAGTTATTCTTTCCTCCGATCGAGATCGTATCTTCGACCGAACGTATGACGACAATGTTCTGCCAAGTCCGGAATCCCTCATGCCATCGATAAAAATGTCTTTGCCGCTTCTTTCCTACACAAATAAATAACACATAAAACGAATGCGTCATTACACTTTATTATTCAAGTGTATGAAACTGAGCTAAGAAACACAGCATTATTTTGTCACTTACATATAATCTTTTCTTTTCCACGTTCATTATGAACGGATGCTTTTGGATGTCTTGTAAACGTATTCTGTCCTTCGGATTCTTCTTTAGAAATTTATCTATCAGATCTTTCGCATTGTCCGACAAGTGAGGTGGCATCACGTAATTGTCTATGACCACTCGTGTTAAAGTACTCTTGACAACATCGGTGTCGAATGGTGGTTTGCCCACCAATAATGTGTACAACATACATCCCAAACTCCACACATCTGACTCTGGACCGTGTGCAGATCTCGTAGCAACCTAGAAAAGTTTCAAACATCATTCAATACTTTCTGATTTTGCGTGCAAATCTAAAGATATTTGAACAGTACTGACTTCAGGTGAAATGTAGTTCGGTGTGCCGCACATTGTCAAATGTTTTTCATCAGGTTTACTCAGTTGTGTGGCTAATCCAAAGTCTGCTATTTTCTGTATAAATACAAAGAATATTTGAAAATTACAGAAACTTTTAGAAAAAAGTTTATTTACAACATAAATTGTGTTGTACATACCACCTGCATGTCCTTGGTCAAAAGTAAATTGGACAAAGACATATCTCTGTGAAGTATTTGATGAGAATGGAGATATAGTAAACCTTGTACAACTTGTTTAATTACACAGGCGACTAAAATAGTAGTAATAGCAGTTTATTATAATGAGACTAATTATATTTTCAATTTGCTTTTTGCCATTGTAATTGCATGTGTTAATTGTTTGCATACCCTGTTCTTCAGACAAAGCTTTGGCACCTTGTGTCTTGAGAAAGCGCTGAAGCTCACCATTGTGACACAATTCTAAAACTAGATAAACATAGTTTGCATCCTCAAAACATGTGTACAACTCCAAAATAGCTGGATGCTTCAATTTTGAATGTATCTGTACTTCCTGTCTTACTCTATTCGTCATCTCATCTCTTATCATCATTTTCTTGTCGATCTATATAGAAACAGATGAGCATAAAGAAGCAACACAAAAGGCATGAGTCAGCTTATCATTTTGTATCAATAATTTAAAATGAAAACAAAAGAAGTCTTATGTCTCACATCTGACATGACTTCAACAATTCATTTGTCCAAGCATTCTAATGCTCATTTAAGCTTTTTGATAAGATTCATATGTAAGAGAGTTTGTACATTATATGTAAACAAACCAGAGAATGTGCCTGCTTCATTTAGAAAATGAATGGTTTTTGAAATACATTCTCATATATTATATAACCCTAACGCGAAGCAAGAGAAGTGTGTAAAGTACCATTTTGATCGCAACCTCGAGGCCGCTGCGAAGACATTTTGCTCGGAAAACGCTCCCGTAGCCGCCCTTCCCAAGTAGATCCAGCACATTGTATTCCTGAAAGAAGCGGCGGAGTGAGATTCATCGACACCCGCCGTTGTCACGGATGGGCGACGGCGCAAACGGTAACAAAATTCAAAAAGCCAACCTTAATATGCTCGCCGAAACCGGCCGAGAGCGCCGGGATCCCGCGATGCCACACGCCGCGCTCGGCCGGTTGTCGCCGATCGTCAATGACCATCAGCCACGCTTTTCTCTCAGACAAAAACTATCGGTGACAGCACACATGAACGAAATTTCGCTCGCAAATTCGGAAACATGTCAACGACATGACGCCGCCCGGGACAATTTGTTAAGCTCTAGAGAAAACACTCTTATATCTGAATCGCTTTTTTGCAGATTCGATTAATCGAATACGCATCGATCGGTCGAAGTCGACCAATTACGCGGGAAAACCACCGCGGAGTGTTCATCTTGCAAGAGAGCGCGCCCGAGCGACGCTGACGCCTCCTCCCGGACACATTTGACGGATTTTATAAAACCGGAATCTCGGATTCTCGTCAGCCGAGGTTCTGTTGGCCCCCCTGGCCAGTCGCAACTTTACGATCAGCCGAGAGGTCTTTTGTTGTGAAAATAATTTCGCGTTCCTGTCTGTCGCGCTTTCTCCCGCGGACGAACATTTCGTGCGATTTCTCGCGAGCGCGTCCCGCGACCAAAGTCTGCCAGCGGACGTTCGCGGTGTTCGTCGTCCCGAAATACGCGAGAGATATGTGACGGTGCTGATCCGAGGCCCCCTGAGCTTCGCCATCTTTGTCTGTCACTGTCGTCGTCGCGAGAACAGTCTCTCTCTCGAAAAACACCTCTATGTTCGATAACCGTCGTTGCGCTTTCGCCGCGTAAAGACTACGTGTTTTTTTTTCTCTCGGAAAATTCGCGAACTTGACTATCGATTAACGCGCGCGAGCCGACAATTGAAACTCTCTCGTTCGCTCACGCGCTGCAATCTCCGGCGTCCCGGTGTGCTCTCCGTTGGCGACGAGAAGAAGACCGGTCTTTTCTTTTTCCGAAAGACCGACCTGGCGGATCATTTTCGGGCCCGAATCCACTCGGGAATCGATTCCGGCGGAATCCTCGAGCCACGCACCGGTGGGATGATACATTGAGCGAAAAGCGCGGCGACCTTGTATGGACCATTCGCAAAGGTATTCGCACACACAGATTCTGTTGTTGTAATTAAACTACTGGTAATAATTCGCAAAAAAAGTGATCACGAACTCCTGGATCACGGGACACGGTAGTAGTGCACGGCACAGTATCGTGAAGCAAGTTCGAAGTGCGAGTTTGTGTAAATTGACCGACGAAATTTTGCGCGCACGATTTTCATTAGTTCGGCCAATTAACTCTGTGACGAAGTTCGTTTTTACACGCGTCTCTCTGAAAATAAATCCCAGCCTAGTTTGGAAATTTCGACTCTACGGTGCCGTCTTTGTGTAGTTTCAGTTCTGTTTCCGTAGTTTTATCTCTCCGCACGGGATCGGTTTGTCATTTTTCTTTTCGAGATTAATACAAAAGAAAAACCACACCTATTACCTTTTACGATAGCCTGAAGTTCAATCGGCTTAAGTCATTTCCGCGGAAGGGAATCGTCGCGGAAGCATAACGGAGGATCAGTGACCATGACGTTGACGAACGTTAAGTTTTCGAACGCGCTTCGAAAAGAGCGAGAAACGGTTTATGTAAGTTGCGGCAAAGAGTTTTAAGTAAAAGTGATGCGACGTTAATACTTTAAAGCTTAAAAAAAAAAAAAAAATTTCTGTACAATGAAATAAATTTGTATGAAAGTTTTTCTTTTTAACTCTTTTTAAAAGTCACTTGGGCCGCACTTTACACAGATCGTCGATTCTTTCTCCCGAAAAGGTGAAACCTCGTTTCAACGATTACTTTGTGTAAAACGTTTGCATAAACGTGTGTGTTGTTTAATTCGCTTATAATCGTTTGTTAAAAATTTGCAAATTCGCTTTTGCAAACCAAACGAGGGTTTTAAATCGCAGGATTTGCTTTTATCATACATTTTGGTAAACAAGTGTTTTTTTTTGGTGTGACAGGTTTGTTAGAGTGGTCGATTTCTTTTCTCGAAGAGTGAAACTTTGTTAACGATGTTAATTGCCAATGATTTGCGGATGTGCCGTTTTATCGGGCGCAAATGCGTTTTTTCTTTCGTTCGTTTTGCGAACGATTTAACGATGTGCAACTTGGAAAAGCGGCCATTGCGTGACCACATTGCATTCCATCAGAATTCTCAAGTCCTTTCTCGGCGGACAAGCCTCGAGTGAAACTTAATAAGACTTTTTGTCGTCAGTGAGTAAACGCTCGCGTCCTCATCCACGAAAATAAGCCTAAAAAGAAACGCACTTTTTTTTTCTTTTGAAAAAGCAGCAGGTCTGCATGGCACCACGCACATGGACGGTGCATTAATGGCATAAGTACTGACCCAATCCGACGTCATGTCGTGAGTCATCGAGTAACAGTCGCAGCTGTGTAACCTCCACTTACCATTAGATCGCGATTGCAAAAACAGACTGCGTGGAACTTCTTGTCTCGCTTATCCCACCGCGCTAATAAGACGACCGAGACCTCGCCGTTTTCGTACACTTCCAAGAGCATTTTTGCAAACTAAATAATAAAATTGTAGAGAGAGAAGTTAAGGAACTCTCATCGTCACACATGCGATCAAAAAGAAAAACGGATGAGGAAGAGCCGTTGATAGTACGTGAGAGAATCGTTTTTCAATTGTATTCTTGAAAAACAAAAACAAAGAAATCTTTTCCAAGACTAGAATAGAAAAAGATTCTCTTACATATATGGAGCCACGGAGTGGGCTCTCTTCACGGCACACTTTTCTTCTTAATTACCTGACAAATTTTTATTCTCTTTCTCTTTTTTCAATTTATGTAGAAAACAGAAATTACATTCGTTCCACGAAAAACGCCTCTCGTTCGAGTAGACTGCGGCGCGTTAATTGTCTTCCGGAAGGAAAGTAAGGGATTTCCTTTTCTACGACGCTCGTGCCAGCAAACTCTTTTTTTTTTTTTTAATCAATAACTCGCAAATCACCGGGTATTCGATCAAACGGCGAAAGAAAAACACAAATTGTTTTTCGATGCCCCAACCCTCTTCCCTTCCCCCTGCAAAAGAGCAGCAAAATCGAAAAGTTACCCTTTTGCTAACGCCACTGCGGAGTCTCGCGAAGAGGACGCATCGCGATTCGCGCACCATGTGTGCACCTTCTTTGTGCAGCTGCGATGCGCAAACCCCCGCAATAGAAGGAACGACATCATGGCGCAGGCGTTGCATGCTCACCACCCTCTCGCCGGTGCCTCTGCACCTTACCTTCGAGTAGGGATGGGTGGACGCGAAAAACGGTTCCTCAGTGAGAGACCAAACGCGACCCCGCGCGGTGCAACCCCTGTAGCGATCGAAACATTACACGTCCCTCGCGGTGTAGATATTTCCCTGTACATACGCCCTTCCCCTTTCCGAGCACATACATATTTTTATGTACGCACAACGTACGTGCGTTTGTATACGATCTATATATTTTTGTATAATGCGACAATGACGACGAGCGCGATCAGATGACTCTGCTGTGCCTCGAGTTACGTCCGCGAAAAAGAAAATCACTGTGTACACATAGACATAACGCGCACATATTACATGGTGTAAGTTGGTAGGTAGATTCCACCGTTACCGATGGGTAGGACGGATATGTCAAAAACGCTCAACGCCTATAGAATGTGAGTAGAAAAAAAAAAAAAAAAACATTTATGCAAAACACCTACTGTGTCTTCCGACATTTTTCCATCCCCGTTTGGGAAATGACAGAAAGAACAGCTTGTATTCGCAGAATTGCGGAAAACTGTTGATCCTGTTCCTCGTTGATGCGCCTCGTTCGCGCTGCGATGGCAATATTTCAGGCCCATGTGATGTGCGTGCGTTTTCTGTCGAACCCATTTTCTCACAAATGATTTTGTTCGTCGTTATTTATTTGCTTCTCGATGACATTTCTTTGAATATCCCATTTTTCTACGACCTTCCACATTGTGTTAGCGTTGAAGCGGAACCAAAGCGGACATACTGGACAGCGGATGATTAATGGAGTTGGAAAAGCGACGGCGAAGAGAAAAATTATTCGGAGCATAAAACAGGAGTGAACGAAAATGGGGGAAAATCGTTCGATTTGCAGACGCCTTGGGATTCTGATCTTACCGAAGATTCAGAATAGAGATCAATATCTTCGTACACTCGATCGCTGTACATGTAAATTTTACCTAGAAATCGTCTGTGCTGAACGGCGAGGCATTGATCGGCAGCTCGCATGGCGTCGCGACGTTTTATCATGCTCATCGGTCGTGTTACATTCGAAACGCAATGCAGAACTTTCGCGTGCGTGCGTGCGAAGGGGTTTATAGATTGGATACTAAACTCTTCCGTTTTTGCTCTGCGTTGTGTGATTGATTAATTGTTTGCGGATTGCTCGTCACAAATTTGCAAGGTCGCGAAGATTTTTACGGCGGAGTAACACCAAGATTCTGTTCTCCTGGCACCTGATTCTAATTGCAACCTTCCATTATTTTGGAAAATCAGAACGTTGAATACAAGATATTACGCGGCAACCTCTTCCCCGAATTAAAATTAAATTTCGAGGAGACGATCGCAGAGATCCGCTCAGTCACACTTATATCGGTCTAAAAAAAAAGCATTTGGTTAAAAACTTGGTTTTCTTTTCCCGTACGATTAGATTAGGTTTCGGAGTTTCCGGTTTCTCATCCTTTCTCATCGTTCCGCTCGAGAAATTAATCATCGAGATATAGTCTTCAGGGTCGCTCTCTGAAACTTCGTATAACAATTGTCACATCCTTCTATAAAGTTACACGTTAGTTTTACATACCGGGTAAGAGAGAGAAAGAGCAATCAAGGTTATTCGCCGTAGATCGAAAACCGGCCGGAAGTTACGGTACAAACTCACTTGTCGCGAAGTTGTCACACGTTCTTTTGCAAGTCTCTCGACCGGTTGGACGAGGTCAAGGTTTACGTGTGCTTGAAAACGTGATCTCGAGCGAGCGCCAAGGATGTGACACGAGGATCCCATTCGTATACATTAGTTTCGAAAAGAGAAATTAATGTGATTGCATATCTTTTCTCTCTCTATTATCCCCCGAGACGATTGAAGCGATGTTCGAGAACGATTGGTGGCTATCGATCAAAATAAGAATGTTGATTCTCGATAGAAATAGGACACGCGCGGAAATCTCGCGCGATCGCAGAAGATCGGTTGTCCAAGTCTGTGTGCAGCTGTGACAAATCGATCGTTTCTTGTTGCGCGCAAAACGCTGTCATTTCGAAATTTGACCCTCCCATTGTAGTCGCAAATCGCTTTATGATATGTCCTAACCGACACACCGCTATCGATTGCGCGACGGCGACGCGGATTGTTCCTCATCATCGAATTTAACCGCGCTGCACCTCTACAGGCCAATTCACGAAAAAGTGATTTTGTTCGGTACAGGACACTTCAGAACGATCTTGTACGACTGACGGAAGTTCTCTGTTCGTTGTTTAAAATTTTAAACTCTTGATTCTGTAAATTATTATTAAGAATACGGAAGAGAGTCTTGAAAGAAGAGAGAGAGAAATACTAAAACTTTCGTAAAGGTTTTAGATGTTGGAGGAATCATCGTGAAACGAGTCGGTTCTCTTAAAACCGATTGTCGCATCCGGAAGTTTCGTTTAACGATATGCAATAGAACGTTGCAATTGACTTCTGTTCTCGGATTACAATTGGTGCGGAAGCACGTATATGAATTGTCCTGTACACGCACGTGTGTCCGCATTGAAATTGCGAGAGCGCCGCTGCGTCGCGATTGCGCCGGCGCCGAAATATTGAGCCGATTTATACCGCACGTAGACACCAGCACGTAGACAGCTTCAACGCGGCCCCGAAGACATGGGGTAAGTTTTCTCTCTTCTCGTTCTTCGTTTTGCTCTGTGATTCTCTGCCGATCGGATTTCCCGACCACATCACCGATCGCGTGTTCTTGTCGTCGTCGTGCCTTTTCGAATCGTATACGAAACCCCACATCTTCGATGTCCTTGGCGCCGAAAGCGCCTGGGTATCCGTCGACTACGACGTTCTGCGATCGCGAAGAGTTTTTGGTGATCAGTCATAGTTCAAAAAACAATTGAAATTGCTCTTTGACAATTTACTTGATATTTGTTAGTCAAAAGTACTTTGTATTTTATAGATGACCTAATTCTTTCCGTTTTTTGTTTTTGTTTTTTAGTAAGAAAATCGAGAATATAGGCAGGATGACGGCGATGACGCAGGAGGAGATCGTAGCTGGAGCGCGGACGGTCGCCCAAGGCTTGGAAGCCCTGCGAGTCGAGCACGGTGGTCTTCTACAGGGCCTGCAGTCGCAAGACGCTCCCGCTGCTCGGGACAAGGCTAGCCTACTTTCCAAAATCATAGAAATGATCGATCTGGGCCTAGGCGAGGCGCAGGTGATGCAAGCGTTGGCGAGCCATTTGCAGATGGTGGAAGCGGAGAAGCAGAAGCTGAGGACACAGGTGAAAAGGTTATGTCAGGAGAACGCCTGGCTGAGAGACGAACTAGCCGGTACTCAGCAGAAGTTACAAGCGAGCGAACAAGCTGTAAGTGTTGTATCACCGGACATAAAGCAAAAAAGATAATCGTTGAAATTCTTTTTGTTTGACAATAACTAGATAATTTAAAGATAATTTTTTACTACGTAAGAAACTTGTGGGTAGAAGTCTTCTATTTGCTTCTAATCTTAAATCTTATCTTTTAATTAACTCCTCTCTAAGAATTATATTAGTATTGTGCTCTATTATATCTCTTGGTTTATAGCTGGTTCAGTTGGAAGAAGAAAAGAAGCACTTAGACTTCATGGCCAGTATGCGACAATACGATCCAGATCCGTCGACGGAAGATGAAAACGCTAAAGATCGGCCAAAGGACGATCCTGTGGTTGATCTTTTCCCTGATGATGACGCCGACGACAGTAAATGTAAATGTAGGTATACGTTTTTGTAAAATTTTATAGACACTGAGTGGTTATTTTTATCAACGAGTGTGCTTTTCCAGCTATATCTCCAACTCCACCATCGCAATTTGCTCAGCAAGTAAACGCCGGTTACGAGATCCCGGCACGTCTGCGCACGCTGCACAACCTGGTGATCCAGTACGCGAGTCAGGGTCGTTACGAAGTGGCAGTCCCGTTGTGCAAACAAGCCTTAGAAGATCTAGAAAAGACCTCTGGCCACGATCATCCCGATGTGGCGACTATGCTGAATATTCTTGCTCTCGTATATCGAGATCAGAACAAATACAAAGAGGCCGCGAACTTGTTGAACGACGCCCTGGCGATTCGAGAGAAGACATTGGGCGAGAATCATCCTGCGGTGGCGGCTACGCTGAATAATCTGGCTGTGCTGTACGGAAAACGTGGTAAATACAAGGAAGCTGAACCTTTGTGCAAACGAGCACTAGAAATTCGCGAGAAGGTGCTAGGTCGCGATCATCCGGACGTGGCAAAGCAGCTGAACAACCTGGCGCTGCTCTGTCAAAATCAGGGCAAATACGAAGAAGTAGAACGCTATTATCAGCGAGCGCTCGAGATCTACGAGGCCAAACTGGGCCCGGACGATCCGAATGTCGCCAAAACGAAAAACAATCTGGCGTCCTGCTATCTGAAACAAGGAAAGTATAAGGATGCCGAGGTGCTGTACAAACAGGTGCTCACTAGAGCGCACGAAAGAGAATTCGGCGCCATCGATGGCGACAACAAACCGATTTGGCAGGTACGAAAATAGTTTATTGTCGCCGAAACTACCACCCCGAGAAAGAATGTAGAAACTTAAGAAAACAGAGAGGAGATGGCCAAAACTTTCCAGAAAAAAGAATATTGTGTAAAAGAGAAAATAGTTTGTACACGATAATTTACTACTTACACTTTTCTTTAAAATAATTTTAATTTTATTTCTGCTGTTTAAAAATAAATAAATATTTTACTAAATAATCTTAATTTTATTTTTCTCCTGCTGTTTTATATTAGAATATTGTTTATAAGTCAGAAATATGTCTACATTATTTATCTATATTATACATTACAATGTGCATTATGTTAGCTTTTGTTAATATTTGACAATCTTTCATTCGGTTTTGTGTATTTTTTCTTTTAGGTGGCTGAAGAAAGAGAAGAGAACAAACACAGAAACAAAGAGAACACACCGTACGGCGAATATGGTGGCTGGCACAAAGCTGCGAAAGTTGACTCTCCCACTGTTACTACCACCCTCAAGAATCTCGGTGCACTGTACCGAAGACAGGGCAAATACGAGGCTGCGGAGACTCTCGAGGATTGCGCTTTGAGATCTCGAAGAGAGGTAATTATAGATAATATCTAAATTTGCTTATTGTCACAAAAATTCATACATGTAACATAACTAACAATCATTTCTCACGTTTCACGCACGCACAGCACGTACAGCAAGTAAGTAAAGCTACTTACCGTTAATCCGGAGATAAAAGTAGAGATAAGATAGATAATTTTTTACGTGACAACTTACACTTGATAAAGTAATATAGCGTAAAAAAATGACACATTTATCTCGCGAGTTTTATTCAGTGCATAATTATTTTTAAAAAAATACTCTAAGATTTTCTGTCAACACACTGTGGTGGTTTTTTTATACCGTCGATATTTTGCATAATACGTTTCTATTTCTGTTCACAGGCATTGGAGTTAGTTAACAAAGCGCGAGTAGCACAACTGCTTGGCGACGAGAAAAGTTCCACAAGACGTGGTTCTCGATCCAGTCTAGCTAACAGCGAACACGAGCAGAGCCACGACGAGGTGAGTGCCCCGGTTATTCTTCCTGTTCGTCATCTGGACGTAAAACATTAGTCGTGCGCACTTTCGCATGCAATGTAGTAGTTGACACGGACTCATAGTTGTCTACTATCCTTTTCTTCTTTCTTTTTGTTCTTTTTTCGTTCCGTCTCGTCGTCCGTCACGTCCGGCACAACCTGACCGAATTCTGACCAAATCTCATCGACGACCGCACATGCACGTACACAATTGAAATGCAGACGAACAGCTCGCTGCCGCTCGTGCAGAGGGCGCTACATGAGGGACAGTCGGCAGGCAGCGGCCAGCATCAGCACGACGCTAGTCCTAACAAACCCGGTTTCAAAAACAAGATCTTTCAAGCTTTCGGCATTCATTCGTCATCTACGTAGACTAGGCGGACTTCGCGTTTTTCCGTTAGTTTTTATTACGTCTGTATATATCGTTAGGTCCGCAGACTTCTATGCTATACAACAGACCGCGAACTTCCTTTAGTGTTGTAGCGGCAAACCATGTTTTTCATTCACTTTTATTTCGCTCATGCGATCTATGTACCACAATGTTGTATATAAAACAATAGAACCGTTCGATAGGTCAAAGTCTTCAGTCTCTGTTGTATAGAATAAAGTCTGTGATTATAGGTCAATGTTGTTAGGTGGGCTCCCTTTTTCGCGCATGCGCGTAGAATGTGGCATTAGATAACATCTTTGATTCAAGCATAAGAAAGATTTTATGTAGATGATTTACATGTAACTTAATACACACAACCTGCTGCTTTTGACACTTTGCACAAAACCGCCACTTCTGTGATTAGAAACTTTTTTCACTGATCGCGGACTAATTGTTATTCTTCAAATCTTGTTCGGGTAAAATAATTTCGAATGAGTAAAGTTTTTTTTTTTTTTAACAAAGTTCAAGAACTGGTTTTGAATATTATGTAATTTTTATTATGTAATATTTTGTAAGTTTTTAATATTTAGAAGTAATTTTAAAAAGTGATTAAATAATGTATATGTACATATACATATTTATTCATTCAAGATTATAATATTTTGTCACTTTTTGAAATTATTTACAAATATCGAAGACTTAAAGATTATATGAAAAAAAAAAATCTAACATCTAAATCTACGATAAATCTATGATAAAGTCAGCAGGATGTGTGCATTAAGTTTATTGGGACCCATCTACACATACGTTACCGTATGTGCAATACGCATGCGCCAAAAGTCATCTAACAATACCAGTGTTTAGGTCTTTTCTCTGCTTTTTTTTTTTTTTTTTTTTTTTTTTTCTACCCATCGAACGTTTCGTTACGAAGTACATACATACTTCGAATGCAGAAAATGAAACTCACTATCATCAGCTGAAGAGAACAGATCTGTCTTAACATTGTTTTTGTGCAGCGTCATTCGTCGACTGTTGTCTCGGCACAATGTCGCGTTGGATGTTTTAGTTTTTAGAATGTGAGAGCGAAAGTGTCCGAATGTGTGTATCATTTATGATCTTATGCTTTACGTCATTCGATCGATTTCTTGATATCGTAGAGTTAAAAACAAAAAAAAAAGATGAAAATATTAAAGTATCAGTAAAAAAAAATAAAGTAAAATTTCAATCACTAATATTTGTGTTCTGGAATTGCGCAACTTGACACGTGAGAATTAGAAACAAAGCAGGTCTACCAGTGTCTGATCCACAAGATCGTGAGACATTCTAGTAAATATGTTCGACCTGCCTAATTATCAGTATTTTTCTGCAGCGAGTACAATAAACGCTCTGACTTCTCACAAACAATCTCACACGGTAATTTTTTTTTTTAAACTTCCCGAAGAACTAAGTGATTTGCACTTTTTCGCAAATACCGCATTCGACATGCGTCAAAAAATTCATGTGATAAAATTACACGCGACGCTACATCCAGATGTTGATGAATGTTTTCGAACGAGTGTCATCAGTGTATGTACTTCAAGTATCATGCAGAGTGGAAATTGCAAATTCAATCACACTCTGTATAAATTGTGCATTTACGTGAAAATTAATCTTCCACATAGATGTCTGATCGTGTAGAAAAATTGCAACGATCGCGTACTAAGGCGTACTTGACTCGTGTCACTAAGATGAATCGAATAAAATTAGGAATTAAGAGAAGATTTTTTAATAGCAAAAGATTTCTAAATCGAAATAGTTTCTTTTTATATACAAAGTATGTTACGTTATAAAAAGCTTAATGTAAAATATTTTTTTTTTTTTTTTTTATTTTCGAAAATACACTCCATTTCGCTTAAATGTCTCAGAAACGTATTTCGTCTTTTCCTCAGTTTTCAGAAAACATTCGATAAAATCACGCACATATCGTTTGATGAAGATGACAATTATCGTGCAAGTAACTCAGCTTTGCTTAACTATATAAGACGGTATAGATTTGCAAAGACAGTGTATGATCGGAAAAGAAAAATAATGATATCTCTGCAATTTCTTATTTTAATTACATAAAAAGTAGAGTATATGTGCAAAATTATTTGATATTTTGATGTATTTTGATTTTTTTTTAATTCAGTTGATACTCGTATTCACTCGTACGAGAAAAACTTTTCCAAGTTGCACTTTAAGCAATATACATCGCGTACAATAAACATCCACTAAGTAACTTGCATTTACAATATATATAATATTTCTTATATTTGCAGTGAATACAGATGTCGATTTTTACATATACGCTGTTTAGGCACGCATTGATCGCAATTTTAATGCAGATTCGAAACGGAATTGTAGCTGTTTCACTTGTTCATCTCACGAGATATTATTTCGAAAATATATTTTGTGTACAGTGTTTGGTAGATATATTTATACGATATTGTACAGAAAAAAAAACTATATATATATATATAATTCACAGAGACACATATATCGAATATGTTTAAAAAATGATTGCATTAAGAAAAAGCAGTGTGAAATAGCAGTTTGAGAAGCGTGTTTGAAATATATTAGAGGTATATTTAAAATATATATTTTACGGTAAATAAAAATTGACGCGGCGATATTTCTTATAAGATGTATATACATATATATAAATATACATATATACATATATATATGTGTATATCATCAATATACATGTAAAAAAAAAAAGTGTTTCTTGTTAATTTTACGTGTTATGCGAGACAGAAAAATGGATGAAGAAAACTGTGTGTATTTTATACATATATATAT
>QVNV01021957.1:0-11268 GCA_014825455.1 Pseudomyrmex pallidus | reverse complement strand
ATGCAATTTCTATTCTTCGTGAAATCTTTCAGCCTTGACAGAAGAATTTCCGAGAAAGCGTAAATAAAACATTTCGCACTCGTACAGAACATTCCACGATAACTGATAGGCGAAAATAGTTTGCAACCCGGTTGCTACGTGTCAGCTACTCCGTTACACACCGCGTCGCTGACATTTCTGTTATCTGCAAGTAACACGCAACCGACCGTACAAGCTGCGAGTATTCGCGGAAGCATCGGGTCGGGAAAGAAAAGACGCCATGGGTCTCTCTGTCTCTTTTTCTCATTCTCTGTTCATCTCGTCGCATCCGCCGTCCGAACGAAAAACTTTCCAGCGCGGGAGATACGTGCTCTCTCGCCGCAGATATGCAACCGCGTGCAGATTAGACCGTTTTGAGAAACGATATACGCGCAGGCACGTATATGTATATGTGCGTGCCGGTCATTGCGAGAGATGGCACGTCGCCGCGCTCGGTGCAAAAGTCAGAGGTGACGTGTCATCCGCGACTCTACCGCGTTGCGTTGTTCACAATCACGACATTAACGACGGCAAAAACAGCTGCGAGACGACGAAAGGAATCCGTCGGTGGTGGCCCGGTCGTTCCTGCTTGTTATTCGCGACCGCCGTTTTATTCGCGCTCCCAAGAGAATCACTTGCCGTTACGCTACGATGCGCTATTATATAACAGATCTACGCGGATCTACTCGCGAGTGGTTTTTTTTTGAACGAAGTTATTTACGACACTTGTGATACAGATTTCTGCGCTCCTCATTGAACGAAGCTTTAATGAATTGCGTGATTAATGCGCATACTTTACAAGCGTTTTGTTTAATTGTAAGTCGACGATGAATATGCAGCACACGCGAAACGTCAAACTTTTCTCTGACAGTCACAGTTGCGCGAAACACGTCAATAAAGAATCCAAAAATAAGTCAGTTATCGCATTTAAACTTTTAGAAGATTTACCCGCTGTAAATTGTTTCCTTTTTTTTTTGTTTCAGAAAATTAATATATTTCTTCTTCTGCGCGAGAACGTGAGGTGATATAAAAGTTTCATTGTCCACGCACGAGTCTTGTATTACTTTTGAAAATATCATTAAGTCCGACTTCCTTTGCTTTTGTAGATACAGGCATTATTGTATCTGGCATAGGTGTAAAGTGGGTCAGACCATCGCGTATTTATATACCGCCCTAAGTAAACATTCAAACTATCTCAGCGCGTTTATCCGCGCGTAGATATGAATGAGAAGAATGATGTGAAAGAAATTTCACGCACACGCACGCCGACCGACTAAATCAGTTTTTGTTTTGTTTTGTTTTTTTTTATTTTTTGCTTTTTTTATGAGCGTGTGAAACGTGAGCGCGAATCGTAAGTGATGTGATATGCATCGCGCACGGAACAAAGAATTGAATTTTTTTTTTTTTTTTTTTTTTCATTATTATCAGCGACATGTGAGAGAGAATATTTTAAACAAATATTTTGTTTCCTGCTTCGAAGCAACGCACAAGAGAGACTTTTTGCTCGTTTCTCAAATGAGAGCGACATTGTCGAAAAGTGGCTAGTCACTAAAAGTGGCAACTGTATAGAATCGCTCTAGCCGCTATTCTATAAGTAACCGTGTTGCATAACGTGTATTATGTAAACGCGAGTCTTCGGACTATTAATCTACATTGTGTCGAGCGCGTTGCGACCGCGGCCGCGTATTATTGCTGTTTATAGCGAGAGCAAACGTAACGCGGGTAATGTCAAGCCGCTGCGCTCCGGTTCGGCGTTTTCCGATCGATTCTCGAGTTTCCGCGACGACGAACGTCAACGAGATTGAGCGGCTCGTAATTTAATCGATTGATACGAGCGCGATTCTCTCCTCCTCGATCGATCGCGCTTCTGAACGCCGTCCGCCGCTGCCGATCTCCGCAACGACTTCCGACGTACGCGATATGAGATTCCGTTTCAAGCGAGCCGCGGGTTTATTGGCAGGATCTGGGGTGAATCTTATTGACCCCCACGTGGCACATCGCCATAACTAATCCCTGAAGCGCTGAATTAAAAGAGAGAAAGAGGAACAAGCGTACGCAATCGCTGCCTACGCGATTCCGCTGCAGAGTGATTCCGAGCTTTCGCAGAAACCGAAATTTTATGCAATATACAATAAACAAACACAGAGAAACAAATGTTGGTTTCAATTAAAAAAATAATATTTCTGTATATCTTTTAAAGTGACATTTATAATAAATTAATTCGTAATAAATTCCAAAAGATATGTATGTCAAGTTAATTAATGTTCTGTAAGGAAACAAAAATGAAATTTTAATTAAGTTAGCTAACTTTGCGGCGAAATGTCGATTCTTCAAGGAATGATCAATTTATCGTGTCGTGAAACATGAATTTTATGTTTGTTTTATCGAGTTCGTTTTGTGTTCCACGTTTAAAGAACGCTGAGAACCGCTGACCCGCATAGACCGATTGCGAGGCGGACCGGTTCAGGTCATGGAAGAGGCTTCTCGCTCGGAGGTCGTATCTTCCACGAGCTTACGAATGGAACATGGACCTCTTCAACCTCGGCCCTTCGCGCGCGCGCGCGCACTTAAGACGACGTTTATTCGGGGAATATAAAACAACAAAAAGCCCTTCAGACTTGGGCTTCAAGAGCGGACGAAAAAGTGGATCAACGAGACAAATAAAAAGAGGAGATGTACACCCGTGAGAGACCCGATCGATATACTTTTAAGTGTCAAGCCGGGAGGATCAAGATAGGAACGCTGATTGGTGTCGCCTTTCTCATAACTTCATTCGTGTGTATATGCAGATCACCTTGTAAAATAATATATTAAAGGATTAACATACCTCAGTGGGTCTCCGGAGAAATCTTCGACCGGTTGGGAACGCGCGTTTCTCACCGATATTGGAAAGCGATCGGGATATAAAACGAGGGATGAAAAACGAGAAGATCGATACTCGATATAAATATTTGATATTCTGCTTACTGGTGAAGAAGAAACTCGGTACTTTGTAATAATTAATTCCAACATTGATAAGACATTGATGAGATAATTTTTTAACACGGAGAATTGCAAGCAACCGATGCGTAATTTTATCCACGTGTTAAAGATAAATAGTCTCGGTTTTGTGTTTTTCTTTTCTCGCTCTCCAACACGTTTTATCCTTCCATGACTCATAGAGCACGTTCAACGATACCGACACGAGGCGATCGGAATATACTTCGGGGGAAGGGAGAGAGAGAGATAATTGAATCGCTCGCAGTCACCGTCAAAATATCCGGCAACATACGAATTACCGGGG
This sequence comes from Pseudomyrmex pallidus, assembly GCA_014825455.1. Classification (NCBI taxonomy): domain Eukaryota; kingdom Metazoa; phylum Arthropoda; class Insecta; order Hymenoptera; family Formicidae; genus Pseudomyrmex; species Pseudomyrmex pallidus. The sequence goes on along the minus strand of QVNV01021957.1, from coordinate 7,967 downwards.
CTCGCTACGATTAGCCCCTTCTTTTTCAGTCCAATTACAGCCGAGCGTTTCGATGCGCCTGAAATTCGGCCAACCGAGACACGCACGCACGCCCGCGCGCGATCAATGTTCGCCGTGGAGCATTACCAGCATTTTGGACGATCGTTAGTCCCTTTTTCGAACCGCGCACGATCGGGGCCCCGGTGGGCAGGTTCGAGCTTACGACCCCGAAGCACCCTGACTCGTCCGTTTCTCTGTTCTCTCTCTCTCTTTCTCTTTCTTTTTCTCGAGAGAGGTCGTATGACCTCACGGCGTAGACGCAACCACAGGCTTCCAGGTTCAAGCGCGGCGCTGTGTGTGCGAGAGAGAGTCTGACGTGTGCGCATAGAAGGTTCGAAACGTTGGTGTGCGTGCGACGCCTCGTAAGGCTATGGAATGCGCCCGTCCTCCCAGTTGCCCCGGATGGATGGCTTTGTCTTCGCGATCTGACGCGTCTCGTTCCGAGAGCCACGGAGTAGCGCAGTATCGGTCCCGTATCACGGGGAACCGACTATTCTGCGCGCGCGCAGGACTCTAATCCACCTTAATCGAATTCCTTCGCCGAAAATAGAAATAAAGAAACCGAGTGTCGCTCGTTAAATTGTCAATGTACCGATATTGCGAGCTGTGTATTATTGAGAGCAACGATCAATCAAATTCGCTTTCTCATCGTGTCTCTCGCGGATAAAAAAATTTGTCAAATGACGTTGTCCCAAAGTACAAGACAGAAATACATACATTTTAAATTTTGCGACGCCAAAGAACGCGATAAGACATTCTCTCCTCGCATAAATCAGGATTTAATTTTAAATTGTGCAACGTACGCAAACGTTTTTGCGCAAATGAGCCTTCGGAGAATTCCGCTGACTTTCTTGACAAAAAAAAAAAAAAAGATTCGGTTGGACAATAGAAAGAGTTAGTCATTCCTAAATACGTGCTTATCGCGTACAGAAGTAAAAACTGCGGAACACAGTTTTTTTTTTTTTCGTTTGCGAAGCACGTACACGTACTTATGTTCGCGATAAAAGTGCTCTCGAGAGCAATTTCGAATTGTCGCGTCAAAGCTACCGAGTTGCGGCGTCCCGCGCTTTGTCGACGTCACATCTCGCTGTCATCGACGCGATAGCTAACGAAGGTTGAATTATGAAATCAATAAGAGGTATCGATTCGATCGCCGTCGTGAAACGACTGCCGTTCGGAGGTGTTGCGTGCGCGTTATAAATGATCGATGGCCGCGTCGCTCGTCGAGAGAGGAGGATTCGTCGGAGATATGTGTATAATGAAAGAACTGTGTTGCCGAGAAAGCCGTAGTTGAGAGCGCGTCGCACAAATGTCATGCAAAGTAGACACGACACATCCCGAGATCAATCTTTGTATCGCATCAGAAGAAATTTCAAGATAAAAACAAGTCGAGATTATACCGGTTAGTGTACCGGCAAACTATTAGCAGATGAGATTGTCAAGAGACGTTAGAAAAAGATGATAAAAGAAAATCAGATCGGTCGTATCGCATAATGACAGAAAACCGAGGGTTTACGTGAAATAATTAATTGATCGTTTCACGGCCGTTTTCTTGCACACAATCCCTCCTCTCTTTGACCGGTCTTTCGCAATTAATCACCTCGTGGCGATCACCGACTGTCCGGTCGTATTATAACGAAGCAATCTCTCGTCTTCGTATTCCTTCTGACATTTTCGATCTAAAGCGCATTTTTTGATCGCAAACAAAGTGGAGGCACACGCAATTTTCCGCAATTTCTAACGTATAAATTTCGCGCGACCTGTTAAATTGGCACTTGTCCCTGCGGACATGTTCGCAAATGCACAGTGGTCGGATGATTTGTTGTCCTGTACGAGATACATAACGAGGGACACGCGCCGACGGAAACGGAGCAGCAGCCTCGGGATATATCTAAGTTTCTTGACGACGACGACGTTGGTCGCGGCGCGGGGATAGGAGAGAAACGATTTGTTACGCGCGCGATAATGAAAGACCGTGTCCCACATTCGCGACAATAACGAAAGAGACGCGTAAGAACGCGACGACGTCGCGGAGGGAGGACAAGAGAGAGAAAGAGAGAGAGAGAGAGAGGCCGCCCGATGGTGTTATAATGAATGGATCGTTCGCACCTCGCCCACGCCACACGTCTCTCTCTCTTTCAAGCCGTTTGCCGAGCGCGCCGAGCGATCGGCACGATCTCCTAGGAGGTAGAACGGCCGGCCGATAATTAATTACTCTGAGTGATCGAGGGCCGTCGATCCTACCGAGCGCCGCGTCTCCGTCGGGAGTATCGTGCCAATTTGTCAGTATAGTCACGCGCTTTTCACGCCGTCGCGATCGGCTGTAATTTGAGCAAAAGGCCCGTCTCTCCTTTTTGCTATTCAACGGGAAAAGTCACAGCTCGAAAGATTTCCACGCACGATGTGTTTGGAACGACGAAGACAAGAACGTGTGTGCTTTCAGGAACTCAAATATTTTCTTAAATCGGAAAGTGCCGCTCACACTTCTCCGCTACTTATTCATAGTGTTCTCATTGATCGTAGACCTTTTCGTGGAGACATCACGTACCGGGTGGCCTCGTACGAAGAGGGCACGGCGCCGCACCTGCCAGGTCATTAGGGTATAAACGGCAGGTAGAGTGTAGGATCTCTCCGAGAAGACTCTCTGGGAAGAAGAGACACGGATCTCTTTGTCCCTCTCATGTTCCTATTTTCTCCCTTCTTCCCTTTCCCCTCTCTCATATTCTCTCTCTCTTTCTCTTCGTCTGTCTCTCTTGCCGCGTATAAGAAGAAACGTGGTAGGGCGAGGTCTTGAGAAGTGGTGGAAAGACCGCGACGGGAGGAGGGGATGAATCGAGCGAGAAGGAGGAAGAATCCTATGGTCGGTTGAAGAAAAGGACGCGAGAGAGGTTGAAGAAGAAGAAGAAGAAGAAGACGAAGAAGAGGAAGAAGAAGAAGAAGAAAGGCACATCGAGAGAGGACCCAGGAGGAGGTACCCGTCACGAACTGCGGGCTAATTGTCCGGGAGATTGCTCCTGCAGCCTGCTGTGCGCTGCTGTTGCTGCTGATGCTGCCGTCTGTCCTGCACGTTGTTTCCTCGACCTCGAGGCAACCTCCGGGCGTCCTTAAGATCTTGATCCCGCTTCAAGATCGACCGAGTCTCCAGCTACGCCGCTCCGGAGATGGGATTATTGTTTTGCAGGGATGGATTTACGTCGGCGATTTCTGGCCTGTCCGTAATTGTAATTGATGGCGGTGGAAACGTAATTAACCCCCGCTTCGGATTTGCGATTTTGATTAGGCGAAAGGTCGCGCGTGACCGCGAGGGGAAGGGAGCGAAAAAGTCCGGGGTATAGGTAACATGCACTTACTATTCACAGATTGCGGTCTCATCTCTTCTCTTATAACAGCAAACCTTACGAATAAAAAATTTTCAATTTTTATAATATTACGCAGAAAAAAATTAAAATATTACGCGCTTTTTTCCATCTTCCGTTTCTCACTTCATTCCGTGATGATTGATACAAACTACGTACTCGAGTAAAAGATGAGTACAAATACCGCATTTTAAAGATTCATTATAAGATGCGCGAACACATCTCCGTTCCGAAACGCACTTGACGGGGGCGGCACACGTCTAATCATTGAAATCGAGACAGACCGACAAGCCGAGAAAAAAAAATAAAGGCTGTTTATATTTGCCGCCAAATTATCGACACGTCGCGAACGAGCCAGTCGTTCTGCCAGATATATATCGGCCGTTTCGCATGCTCGACAACGAGAGTCCGTGCTCGGGCTACCGGCCCGCGTGCAAATACAGACGCGGCGAGAGGCATCAACGTGTATACAACGAACGACGTTTATATACGTACCGACGTGTATATACGTACATAGGACGTACGCGAGCGCACACGCTCGCGCGTGATTCACGATGGGCGCTGCGGATAGCCGACTCGCGTAGCAGGAGTTCGGAGCCCAATGACGGAGCTCACGGCCAGTCAGCCAGTACTAATTAACCGTGGAATGCTGTATCTAGATTGAAATCTGGGTGACCCGACGCCCCGGGGCCGCCACCTTGGCTCAACCTCGGACGCTTCGTTCGCGGAGCTCACCGAGGGTTCACCCAAGCTCGCGATGGTCAGTCAGTTGCGATGGCCACCGCTAAGATCCGCACTCGTCTCTGTATCTCTTCCTCCGTGCGCAACACGCCGTGTTTTATGGCCGTGCGTGTGCGCGACCTCGTGCGCGCGCGTTAAGCGCAATTCAGACCAGATATCTATTTGCGCGGACTGTTATGGGCAGCGCGTTTTGCTCTCCGCAAATGACGCAGCGGTTCCCGCTGCGGAATGCGGGTGATACACGCGACGTGTATTTGCGTACGGATATATGGAACGTGGTTTAAGTCGATTTAAGCTCGAACGAAAGAGAGAAAGAGAGAGGAAGAGTCGGAGGAAGGTGTGGTTGCACGCACACAACTCTCATTTCTTAACGACTTGTTACAATTACAAATAAAAAATTTATATAAAAACTAATACAAAATATTTTAAGCAAACAATTGTAACATTTACGATCAATTATCTGTTCTTCCTGTCTTTACGTAATGCCGCCTACCTTAGCTACTGAAAAAAAAAAATCCGCTTAGCAGCGCGACGGTTGTGAAAACACAAGGAGGTCATGTATAGGATCGATTTTTTGCTGGGAAACTCGGCGGGAAAACAATGAAATCCACGTGGTGGAACGGCAATTGCGTAAGACGAGCACCGCGCCGATCGCAGAACGAGTTTTAGATCGCAAAAAAAAAAAAAAGAAAAAAGAAAAAAGTTATCGTAATCAGCAGTGGGGTACCGTCGACCATTATGTATCATATATACGCGATCGTAAAGGTCACCACGTTATTTTCGCCTCCGCTATCTTCGCCGCGCGTACGTAACCTTTATCGATCGGTATCAGTGATCTCATTAAACGTTAACAATAAAATGTCGCGATACCGTGATCTATTAGCATATTGCCGCGTCGATATTAACTCAGCGGCCGGCGCCGATAGCGATCAATCCGTTTTTCCCGCGCGAAAACGATCTTATCGCCACGACGACGCGGGGATAAAACGCCACGCTAGAAATCACCGAGATCGATAATCCACGTCGTAACGCAGAAGAGACTTTTGCTTCGGTACGCGCGGTCCCATTTATATGTATAATTAGTTAATGCGATCTCTCTGCACGCACGTATACGTCGACTTCGACTGTGACGGCACGTATTAATCTGCCGACCGATATAATGAAGTCTTTTTATCGCGAGAGACCGGTATCCGAGATGGCAAAAGTGGCCAGAGGTTGCCCGCTAAGGTAACGCCGTGCAAAGCCGCGTGTTTTTTTTCCTTCACGCGTCGCCGAGCGCGAGATCAAAGGTCGGTGGACAGATCGAGGAATCCACTTACCGTCGAGAAAACGCATTGACGTTTATTCGCTCTTTTTGTCCTCCCTCTCTTTCCCTCGCGAAACCAGAAGAGAATTACTCCCGTTGTGTCAATGCAATAAAGTTCTTGTTCCCCCGCTCGACCTCGATTAGATAGTCGCGGAAGAAGACAAGACTGAGATTCTGCTTTTCGCAGTTTTTTCCAAAGCTATACAAACGTGACAAATCGCAAAACAACGCGATATCCCGGTTCTATAATTCACAAACCGGAGAACAAAAATCCATACGCGACTCGATGTAATATAATTTAGATAATAACGTGATACACTCCGCGCACATCGATCTAATCGGTAATAATCGGCTGCCACTTCCTCCAGAAATCCATTACCACGCCGCCAATATGATTTAGCCGACATCGTTACAAAAGCCGATATATCTCGGTTCCCTCTTCCCCTCCTCTCCTCTCCTCCGTGAGACTCGTCTCTCTTTCTCTCTCTCTCTCTCTCGAGTATTCCACAGTCTGGCTGAGTCTGTCAAGCGTCGCGCATATAAATCCCGAGATTACGGCGTGAGTTATTTCTCACGGCGCGGATTTCTTCTCTTCTCCGTTGAAAGAGAAGTAGTATCGAGATTGATGTCGTAAATAAATACACAGAAATGCACGTGACATGTGAAAAATGACACTTTTGCCGAGAGACGCGATTGTATAAAATCAAAATCATTTAAGAGAGAATTCTCGTAGTAACGATCTCGAGTAAATAACGCGCGAGACTTTAAAATTAATTAATTAATTTTCTAGCAAGGTTCGTATTTCATCGCGTTCAATAAAAATTACTGGACAGATGCGCCGTTAAACTGTCGCGATGGAAAATGTATATATTCCACCGCGTTAACGCAACTATAATAATCTTGTTTGAGGAAATATTTTTGTCGTTTTTTTTTGTTTGTTTGCTCAAACACACACGCTCCGTTAATTGCCGCGAGTCGGACGTTGCGTACACGTGCTTAACAGTATTTCAGACTCGTAAATGCGAACGATAAGCACCGAGCGTTCAGACTCGCCGCCGTCCGTACACGGACGAAGAATCTGTCCTTCACGGTTCACGTGCGCGTTTTCCGCGGAAAGCTATCACTTTTGCTTCGGTCCAAATTACGATTCGAGAGACTCGGCCAATTTATATGCGCACTCGTTGTAAAAATATCTAAAACTAACTTAGTTTCAATTTTAGATGCAGTTATTTACCCTAAAACTACTTAATTTCAATTTTGTATGTATGTATTTTGTAGGTTTTTACTTTAGAGATAAATTTTCTAAAACACACCACGCTGTGACAGTAAACCTGTTTTCACATTGTTGCGAAGCGACGAAATGACGCGTTCGAAACGTCACACACGCACGTCACAAACGCATCGCGAAAAAACGTCTCCGCGAAGCTGACGGTTCGACACGGTCGTAAAGCCGCGGGCAGAACCGTACGCACCGCGCGGACAACCTCCAGGTTAAGTTGTCACTGTGGCCGCGGTATCGCCTCGTAAGAAGAGGCGAGGCGGACCGGTGAGGGAACATAAGCGTGGAATCATCCTGAAATATAGCCAGATAAAAACAGCAGGCTACGACCTGCGGGACGTGCCTGTAGTCAGGTCGGGTTACGCATCGACTTTACAAACGACTGACCTCCGGCCCGTGTCTACTCGAATCGAAGGAGAACAACGACGGGGAAACGAAGGGAACTAGCGAGGGAGATACCTGAACCCACAGACGAAACAACCGAAATAACGTCGGAAAAAATTCAATGTAATTTATACGTTTTTTTACGATTTTTCAAAACATATAAAATAGAACACGCAGTTAACGAACCTTAGCAAAAAGCTTCGGACGCGACACGAAACTTGCGCGAACTCTCTCTCTATTCCGTTCGCGCTCTCCCTTCTCCGCGAATTTAGAGAGCTCTTCATTTTCGCCGAGCAAAAAATGAAATAACTTAATAACAAAAGTAGCGTTCGCTCGCTTGCTCGCATATTATTCGCGACGAAACGAGCGTGCGCTTGTTTCTTTTTTTTTTTCTTTCTTGAACGAGTCGCGTATTTCACGCCAATGAAAACCGCACGTATTATTACGGTCGATCGCGGCGGGACGAGAAATTCTCCGCTGCGGTCGCTACGCAAGAGTTACTTGCAATGTGGACAAAAGAAAAGTGGACAGCTAGATCGTCTAGCAAAGTCAACGTCCGAAAAGACGTTTGCGCTTGAGAAAATCCGCGGAATTTTACATGTCATTCAATTTCAATCTGCCAAAATAAAAGGCACATGTTTATTACACACTTGTTTGCAAGTAGATAAGACAATTAGTTTTGATTTTATCAAATAAAATCGCGCTTGAGACCACGATCGTCGTGAGTCGATAATTTAATTTGCTAAGATACACACTAACAAAAAAAAAAAAAAATATTCTCGAGAAAAAAATTAATTCTGGCAAAAACGTGTTAGAGGGATTTTTACGAGAATTCCTGAATGATTATACTCGTGCGAGAAGG
>QVNV01021953.1:0-13373 GCA_014825455.1 Pseudomyrmex pallidus | reverse complement strand
GAGAGAGAGAGAGAGAGAGAGAGAGAGAGAGAGAGAGAGAGAGAGAGACGAGCGAGTTTCACGGTCGAGACTGGAATCCAGAAAACGCGTTGGCACTCGCGGGGAGGGGGAGAGGAGAGGGTGGAACCGTGACCCCATAGAGAAGAATTTAATTAAATTCACGCGGGAATTTTCTGTCGTATACAATTTTGTTTTTCACACACAGCACAAAACAGAAATAAAAACAATTTTTTTTTTTCAATAGTTGTTGATGTTGAATTTGAATCGGATTCTTAACCCGATTGTAGCCACACCTCAATCAAGTATACGTTGTCACCACACTGGTGCAATTTTGCACTTCGCATGTTTGAAGTTTAATAACTTTCCGGTATAATAAGCTCAAAAATAATTTAAAACTAGTGAAAATAGGGGTAAACAATTCTCAGAAATTGAATTAAATTAGTTAAAAATGTGCAAAAGACATTTTTTTTATTTTTCTTAGTGAAAAATAAAAAAAAATGAAAAGAACTTTTTGAAAAAATCGTGTTTTCTCCATTTTCGTTGGTGCAAACATGCATCAGTGTGGCTACAACGGGTTAACAGTGTTTCAAAATCTCGCGGTTTTAGTCGGGCAAGTTTGAACCATTTTCTGGGTGTTTACGCAATAATAATTGAAATGCAGTGTCTTGTTTTTCAAACGTTTCGGTTTTTATTTTAAACCTTCCTCAGTGAATTACTATATAAAATTTATTTTTTTACAAAACATTGGATTAAATCTGTTAATATGTTGATAATGATAACAATTTGTGCGTACCTTTAGTAGGACAATCCCTCCTGATTTTTTAAATAAAAACACAAAATTTTTTTTTTTATATGTAAATTTGTGTGTGAAAACGTGTCAGTAATTGTCCGAGGAAATTATGCGTAGAGTTCCTGTTGTGTACGTCTTTCCCTCCTCTCCTCGCGCGATTTTGCGAAATCTTTATCGCCGCCATTGTTTGTTGTCGAGAAATTGATACAACCGTCGTTTCTCTCTTTCTCTTCTTTATAGCAGCGGCTCTTTCATTGTTACGTTATGTAAAATGTCGGGATTTTCTTTCCTTCACGGTTTCGCGTGGAGAAGCGCGAAAAGAATTATGCGATTTTCTCGCGCGAGAGATTCGGTCTAGATTGTTCGTAATAAGGTCGAGAAAGCGCGGCTTTGATCGATTGCGTCGTTTCGATCTCGTTGCATTTCAAGACGCGCGACTTTGGAGCTTCTCTCTGGCCAGAGAAAATATTTTCGGCGCACTTGTGTGTTTAAGACGTTTATTCGCATTTGTTCTGCAAACATATCACGTCTTATCCCAATCTTCTTCCTCATTTGTTTCGTCCTTAAATTTCTTTATTTTCTTTACGATTGTCTCTTGTATCCTAAAATTTAAGATAATAATAATAATAATGATTCATTAATTTTATACACTGATGAAGACTAAAAAATAAATAGTCGAAAACGTTTGTTCAATTTAAATAAGTCCAAGTCATTTTGCACATCACCTTGCAACCAGTTCAGTAACGCCTCTTTTGGATACATATTTATTGGTTTTTCCTTATCTGAACTTGAGGTCATCCCTTTATTAATACAATCCCGTTATTTAATACAATAATAATTTTGTGAATTATTTTTTTAATTAATTTTTTTGTATATTTTTGAGCGACATTTTGACATTTTACATTGATGTAGTCTCAACTTTTTTTTACATCATCTTATTTAACCGCGTCCTTCAACCGACTGCGATTTTTATGAGCAGCACACACTCGTCTGTTCTTACTGCCGCTTCTTCTCCTTTTTTTAGTTCCCTTGTATTACTTGATTGATTTTGCAAAGAGAAATCACAAGAGGCACATTAGCGTCTCTCGCTCTTATATTCCCAGTCATCAACTTGCCTCCGCGCTTTATTCTTCTTTGTATCTTACTCAATTTTATCGTCGTATTTCTCAACGCTGAAATAAGACGTGATTAATGATTTCTAATTCTGCCTCACACTTACATCCGGATAATTCCACATAATTTTTTCTCGCAAGTGATTCTCCTACGTTGTAGTGATTTTAATCTCTCTGTCTATTAACGAATGTAGTTTAATGATCTCTTTTTATACTTCTCTCCGCAAGCCGTGGCTAATAAAAAATCATTTAAAATATTTTTGGCTTTTTCATTTTTCTTCTCTTTCTATCTCTTCTACAATACTATCAGATCTAGGTGACGCAAAGGAACTTACAGTTAGTCCCATTCGCCTATAACCTTATCTTATCTTATCTTATCTCATCTTATCTCTCTACTAATTCTGTCGCTTGCATTATTGCTGTTCTACTTCCACTGAGAGAATCGTTAGGTTTTTTCGGGGCTAAAATTTTTTGATGTATTTTCTTAACCTTTTTGTGATCAGACCTCAAAAAATGTGACGACGAGTTACTCACAGATCCGGTTTTGTGAGACCCACGTAACTTTAAGATCCAATATCTCCGCGAAAAATCAACATTTTTTACAGTTTTTTTTTTGTTTTTATCAACAGTTTAAACACTTCTGCGTCAATAAAAAAAATTGAAAAAAATCTCTAGTAGTTTCAAAGATATAAGCGTTTAAAAAACCCTAATTTTTTCTTCATAAACGCGCAATTTCTGAGTGGGTCTGGGAGACCCACGTGTGACTACGAAAGATCAAATCTCTTTTCATATTTTTCTTCACAACTTATGGCTTTGGCTTATCCAATTTACAAAAAATCATGCAAAATATTTTTGATCTTTGAATTTTTCTTCTCCCTTTGTCTCTTCTACTGTGACCATAGTACACTCTTAGTACGTTAAGTATTTCTTTGTCATAACTCCCTCCTTCCTTGACAATCACAGATCATTACTCAACCATAACCGTACAGACACACTCTAAGTAATTTATCATCATAGATTACCCAACTGTAATCACACACTATAAATATTTTCTTTATCCCACTACCTTTTGACAATCATGGACCACCTACTCATGATCGTACTAAGATTGTGATTGTAAAAAGTGAATAAAATTGGTTTTTAAAAAAAACCTAACTGAGATCACGAATCTTACACTACTAATTCCGTTGCTGCTTTCATTGTTGCTGTTCCACTACTGAGAAAATTGTTAGGTTTTTTTCTGGCTAAAACCTCTTGATATATATTTTCTAAACACTGCTGCTACTTCCGTGTTCTATAATCGTGGCTTTGTCTCTTCCATCTATCTGTATAGATGAAAATATTTATGTCTTTGCCAGTAAGTTCTTCCAATTTTCTTTGACCCTTATTGCCCATTTGGGGTCTATGGAACCCCAACATAACTTTGAGCGTATTTTTAAGTAAGTAAAACTTCAAATTTTACGATTATTTTTGACATATTATAATAACAAATTCAGATTTCAAAAATAAGATTCTTGATTCAGCATCCTCTGGAGAGTATCTATGACTTTTTTTCAAGATGAAAAACTGAATAGAGCAATTTCTAGAACCTTTTAAAGAGGCTGGGGTCCAGTGGACTCCCAGTGGGGTTTATGTTACGGAAAAAAAGTGTGGGCTTAACAAGGGTTAAAACATTCCGATTTTCTTTCTTCTTTTATTTTATTTTCATATTGCATATTGCACATTCAGTGTTAAATAATTCATTTCCTTTTTTTTCTACAAATTTTCTTTACAACGTTTTATCTTTATCTCTTGTGTGGGACTAATTCTGAGCGAGGGGTAATAAAAACTATATGGATGCGGCAGACCTAAACACGTGACACTGCCCTCAGGCTAAGGCCCAACGGGGTAATAAAATGAAAATGTTCGGGTCCGAGGAAAATGTAACAAGCGGCTGTTGGGACCCCGGTAGCTCGCCATTGTTTTACATTTATGGCGATATCGGGGCACAAGGAACAGGACACGTAGAAGATTTTACTTCGTCAGGACAGTCGAGCGAGTTGATCCGATCCGAGCATTGTTTTTCGAGCAGCCTTAGAGATACGTTGTGTTGCGTTCGGCGTCAGAAAACGCTTTAGAATAAAGATTCAGCTACGCATACTGTGTTACCTCTTTCCTTTAAATAAAACACTCGCGACACTTGTACAATACATTTTGTTTTTCTTATCAAGATTTCTCACTGCTTCTTTTTCTTCTCTTCTAATCAGTCTTGTAAATAATATTCTCAGTCTCTTTGTGGTCGGATGTCAGTCTCTTATTCAAAACAAAAATAAATATGGCTTTAACGAATTGATGTAGGTTAACTTTAACAATGGCAGAGGTGACGAGTCAGACAGGAACAAAGGTTGTTTTTTTTTTTTTTTTAGGGGTTTGCCCGAAAATAACCACCCGCCGGCTATCGAGTGCACTTACTTTAGAATGCAGCGAGAGGAGGTGCAGCGCGACGCGCACATATGGTATCGAGCAAACGTTCGAGAGCGCACGTAAGCTCGCCACGAAATCGTTGCCACGTGTTGTCGGTGAGGTCGACGCACGTATATGGAGTCCGTCAAAAAAAAAAAAAAACAAAAAAAACAGGCGAAAATTAAGTTAGTTTGCGTGCGCTATATTCCATTTAGCTTAAACAACCCGTGTCAGAATTGTGCGACCGACTTTGCTTGCGAGCCGCAAAGATTTTTTTCAAATCACAGTGTGTCTTTCTCTCTCTCTCTCTCTCTCTCTCTCTCTCTCTCTCTCTCTCTCTCTCTCTCTCTCTCTCTTTCTATTTCATAAATTTCTCGTTTCTTTACTTGCGTGCGCATTTCGTTTTCTCTACTCTCGCACTCGAGCGAGTCACTTCGAGGTATTTCGTCCGTGGTCTGATTAATAGTTGAAGACGCATCGTTGCGAGAAATTGCGAGGAGTCGCTTGTATATCGGCGACGCGACGCGGCGTGCCGTGCTGTTATCGCAACGGTGCCGTAGTGTTTAAGAACCGCTCGTTCAACGAGGCGTAAACTCCGAATTAGCACACACAGCTATGCAGATTCCCACCGTGAAATACGTTCCCATAGGCGGGATCTCCGTTTGTTGTCTATCTCCGCCGCGCGTAGTATCCTGTCTCGCAATTCGCCCGTATCGCAAGTTCTCCTCATATCCTGCAATAGATTCTTGTGCATTCCTAATTTTTATTTTTCTCTCTTCCATGAGACCTGCAAATTTAGAACCGTTAGAATTTTTTTGGCGATAAATAATTTCGAAACGCGTACTATTTTGTTTTGCTGTTCACTCATTAAAAAAACTTAAATTGGTGTTGATGTGATGTTGGTTTAGTTTTGAATTCATAACGGGATTTCCAAATTATGTTTGCGATTGGGCTAGTTTGAATCGTTTGCGAGATGTTGTGGCAATATTAAAGTAATTGAAATTTATTTATCCACACGTTTCGACTTTATTTTAAGTTCTTCAAAAGTTTAAGAAACATATCGTAAACTGAACCTATTTTAATATTTAGATAATAATTGTTTGCTGGAAAAGTATTATTTGCACTAAAATAAGTTAAAAAAATTATTCATTATACTTTTAATGATTGCAGAAAAGTTTTTACGTGTATTTTGTGCCATTTTAATGTTCACTTTTGATACTTTTGAGTAGGATTGTATCCTACTTGCAACGTAAGATAAGAAAAAACTAGAAATTTATTAATCATAAAAGTTCGTTAAAACGTAACAATTGATAGACAAAATTACAAATATAATTGTTTTATGTATATTAATTATATAATTTTATTAATTTTATCAAAGTCAAAATTTATATTTTACGCAATATTCTCGAAATGACTATTTTTTCAAGTGGAATTTGTTTTTAAGATACTTATTAATAACTGAAAAAAGTTTCAACAATTACGGCATATCTATACATAATATCGTGAAATCCCGCAAGAACCCAAGTGTCAAATTAAAATCGTAATAACTTTTTAACAAGGCTCGCAAAGGTGCTGAAATTTTGCACAGTTTTTTTTTCAATATTATCTACTAACTGGCAAAATTTGAATGATCTGGCATATTTTTTATCTTACCCTGAATACAACTTTAAGTGCAACAATCCCTCCATACTTATAGCGTGACGAAATTGGTAAACTATTTTGCGTCAGTTAATAAAACATATGTTAGTCAATATGTGTGTAATGTTATGTGTTCTAAAATTTCGTCAATACTGTGTAATTAACACCTCGCAAACAAAACTAGTTCAATCACAAACATAATTTGAAAAATTTAAGTCTAATAATAAAATTATAAAATTGTTGAGAAAAGTGGGGACATTTGTGTGTGTGCGTGTATACAAACGTATACAAACACATACACACACACACACATATCGCATATAACAGCAATTATTTTTAACGCGGACATTGTGGCAACCGCTTACGGAGTTTTAAATTTGTTTCGCGCTGCAAAGAAGTGCATCCGCGTCGCACTGTAAAGTTTTCGGCCCTTATCGCTGTGACGCGCTGTGGGTGTGCATTTTCCCTCAATTTTGTTATGCACACGCGAATGCATCGGGGAAGGAGCGGGGAGAGAAAAAAGGAGGACCGAAGTTCAGTGAACAATCTGGGATAAAGCGAACGAAGCAGCTGTCTAGAGAGCCATGTGCGGCACGGAGGAGGCGCCGCGGTGTATGTAAACGAGACGGAAACTTGCTGCTGCACACGGATGCAAGGATGGGTCTTTCCAAGGGAAGGTCCTTTAAACGGCCGATTACACACGCGATGCACTAATTACGCCTTCGTCGAAGTGTTTGCTGTCCCTTTTTTTTTTGTTTCACGTCGGAATAAACATTTAAAATGCTACACACGTCCGAGACGTTTCTTTCCTTAATTTAATATAAAGAGAAAAAACAAGTGTGAAAGGGTGGAGGGTTAACACACAGACGTTGATAATTTGTTAAATTGCGTCTCGGTAAAACTTTACACATCGAATTTTATTAGACACAACAATTTTCACTTTCTCTTTGAGAGTTCAAACACGAGCAGAATCGTGTCTCGTGTTAATTGAAGAAATAAATTTCGAGGCAAAATAATTATGTAATCCCAATTTAAATTAAATCAAACTAAATTACAGTGATTGAAACGAATACAAAACACGCAACGTGCACTTGATTCTCGAGCGATTCGTGACTTTGTTTCTGACTACGTACGCGCGCACCGAGCGTGCAGTGTGTAAAAGTGCGCGTACAACTTGCAACGCGACGTGACGGAATATTACGTGTAAGAGGGTCTTTGCTGCGTGTGGCCCATTTTACGGCCTTGAGGAAATTCTGCTTTACCCTGTCATCGTGACTCGAGCGAACTCGCGCCACAACGAGAACAAAAAACCGCATTTGCGTGCGAGTTTCTTGCCGCACTTTTATGTTCTTTTTTTCTTAACGTCGTCAAATTGTGTGACGAACGAAGCAATTCTCTAAAGTAGCGTACGACTCGTATTTGTTGCGAGTTAGCAAAAAGAAAATTTTTGATGTGTACAAAAAAAGCATCAAACGGAAAAAAAATTCTCGCAGAACAGATCTCGGATCGGTTCGGATTACGTCTCGAGGAGCATGTGGCAGTTTCTCACAGTCTTTTCTCTCGCGTGACGACGTCCTTCGCCTCTCCTCCTCCTCCTCCTCTTCTTCTTCTTACGGATCTCGTTCTCGCCGCAAAAGAAACTCGTCCCGTGAAAGGACGAGCAAATGGCTCGAAGGGTCGGCCTGGATAAACCGGCAATTGCAGCGATTTAACGTTCCGACGATCGTTTCTCTCGCACGAAAGAGGAAACGGCGATCATAGGATGAGAGACAAGGCGGAAAGACGAAGACGGAGGGGGAGACAGCAAGTCAGCGAAAATGTTCCACTTCCTTTCCGACAATGGGAAGAATGTCAAATATCTGCGCAACACTTTCCCCCCGTTTGTTTTTCACGATCACGTTACAATCCCTAAGAATTTTTTCATTTATTAAAAAAAAATAAGTTTTGCCCGCGAGCTTTCCATATAGCGAAATGCAATCGAAACCTTGGTGGAAATCTTACCGCTCGAGTGCAGAACGCGCTTACGTAAATCGCGGAAATATCGAGAAGTTGCTAATACAATTATCCTTCAAGACTGTGACTGTGTACTCGCGTCGTTGCATTACATTACCGCAAACGTCATACAAACACGTCGGTAAAAGCGTGACGCAACGATTCGGCGATTAAATATCTCTCTCTTTGGAATTTTTTCTGAATTGAGTCACGAGACGGTGAACTTACGTTACACAGTCGACATACTTTCGCGTTCAAGTAACTTCCGTTATCAATGAGGACCTTGAGCAAGAGTTGCTCGAGGTGCAACAACGAGACGGTTTGTGAATATTATACGTTGTGCGCAACGTGCGCGACGCGCGCGCCCGTTCACCGATATTTTCACTTTTCATCGCGATTTCTTTGCCGGTGCGTAAAAAAAAAAAAAAAAAAAAGACAAAGCGCGCGTCGATGTGAAGGCGCGAGTGGTGCGCGCACAATCGCAATTTCGCTTATTCGTGTCGACGCGCGCACTTCGACTCACGTTGCGAATCAATCAATGTCAACGAGAACACATGGTCACGTTGAAAAAAAAAGTGCAATTGCACGTTGCACACGTCGGTGCGCGTGTACATATTGACGCAAGATGTGTGAACAAGTGTCTGGAAAAAAACGTATGTTAAAAATTTTTGAAATTTTTTTGTGGAATTGTGATCAGTATAATTTAAAGAATAGATTGGCAAAGGTACTTGCTGCTAAAAATCAGAAGAGAATAGAGCGTGATGAGACAACGGAAGAAGGGTGTATACGTGATCAAACCAATATGACATTAAAAACATATGCTTAAGGAAATCCTAAAGTCGGTCTGTTTTATCGACAAAACTTTCGAATTTTTTGTTGCACACTAATATTTTTTTTGGCTGTATGGATCGACAAATCCTTTTCTACAATTAAAGTACGTACAGTAAGGGATCCGGGACGTCCAAATTTATGTAACAAATTAAAAAACAATTTTTTTTAAACTTCAATTTTTTCCGGATTCCTTATTGTATGTACTTTAATTGTAGAAAAGAATTTGTCAATTCTCACAGCCAAAAAAAAAAAAGATTAGTGTGCACAAAACATTCGGTTTTCTCGATAAAACAGATCCACTTTAGGATCCCCTTAAAACCTTTCGTCCGTAGACTAGCTCTTTTGAATCCACTCAAAAATTGCGCACGATCAACGTTTCTAGAAAAAATAATTTTTTTTAAACACTTATATCTTCGAAAGTACTGGAAATTTTTTCAATCTGTTTTCTTTTATCGATACAGAACCGTTCAAACTTTTAATTCAAAAAAAAAAAGAAATTGAACAAATATCGATTTTTCGCGAAGATATTCGATATTAAAGTGGCGTGATCCTCACAGACCCAGTTTACAGTATTCTTGTAAATCTTTTTAGGTCTCCAGTCGAGGGATTAAGTTGGAAAAAGAGCGTATGTTACACTACCTGCTGCAATAAACAATGTTTTATAAAATGTAACACACGCTCTTTTTCCAGACACCTATTCACGTATACAGTGGCGATCGTTTATTTATCAGCGGATTCGACCTGTGTTAACAAAAACCGACAAATAAATCTGACTAGGCAAATAAATTGCACATGTGATTACGATGTATGAGAGAATTCTCTCTGGTGTACTAGCAGATTTAGAACTATTTATGACGTCGAGTGCGAGGCGGAAAAGGAAGGAAAGGAAGGAGAAAGAGGAAAGGTTGAGGGAATAAATTTAAGAAGCACAGAAGAAGAAGGAGGAGGAGGAGGAGGAGACGAAGACGAAGAAGAAGAAGAAGATACCGTGAAAGACAAGAAAGAAGGTCTTGTCGAGAAGGGAAAAGAGAATCGGAGAGGAGGGGAGCCGGTCAGTGGCCCCTGTGCACCGGCTACCGCGTCTCGTGGCGAGTCTCTTCGCGAGTTCCACGGCGAATAATAATGGGAATTACGGCCGAGGCACACGCCCGCGATTGCTTTTTGTCGCCGCCAGTCCGTAGAAACAAGGCCCCGCGACGCGACGCGACAATAACGAGGTCGAGACAATAGCGGTCCAACCGCCGCAGCTCCTTTTCCTTATACGACGATGTTTTGAGTTTCACCTCGTTTTGCGAAGAAGCCTCGGCGCTTTTTCGAACGAGCACGAGTTAAGAGCCTCCTATTAGACCCAACAAAAAGAATTCACCGTAACTGATTCACGGTTGTTGGTCAGAAATTCGAGGGTCTTCCGGCGCGCGCCTTTGATTTTCTCATTGAGGAATTTCCTCCTCTTTTATAGGACCGTTTTTTTAATCTAAACAAAATAAGAATTCAAGAATTAAAAATTGCTTGTTGTTTATTGTTACATTTTTCAAATAATGGTGTTTGAATATAAGACACAAATGATGAGAAAAGGGCGGAAATAGAAAATTGTAAGAGCACACCGGATGACTCCGGTGAGAAAGAAAAGACGCGCGGCCATCAAATGCGGTGAGGAGTTCGCGGCGAGGACAGGAAGATGATGACGATAATGAAGATGACGTGGAGAGGCAAGAGTAAAAGGTGGTCGACGCATCCGGTTGCTCGAGAGAACGAAGACTCGGGGGTCCGAGGGTATAACGGCCTAAGGCCGCTCGGAGAGAGAGACCGGTAAAGGTCGTCAACGATCCTCGCCGCTTGATCCTCGAGTTTTTTATTTTATCAATGCCGAGTCGCGGATATTGGTGCGCACGCACCAGTGTCGTTACATCGCGTGAGAGATATTATATTGCAAAGAAGAATGATCTTTATTGAACGCTGACTTCTTTGAATTATAAATTCTTTGGCCAATTTTTCAATCGACCTTTTGTTACATGAAAATATCCAAGACTTTAAACTGTGTGTGAGGAATTAAAAATCAAAGATTCCAAGAAAACAACTACGACGACAAAAAAAAGGATTAATTTCTACTAGATTTTACTTGACAGATTTTTTATTTAAGATTTTCATTTTTGAGTGAACAGTTGCGCGCGATCAATCTCTCAATATTCATTTGCTCCTGCGAGAAAATCGACTCCGAAATTGACGAAAAAAAAAAAAAAACCCCAATTCCGCAACCGATTCTTTTAACGAGCTGGAGCAATCTTGCATTTCGTGACTGTAATCTCTTCTGGAACTCGTCACCTTTCCGAGCACCAATCTAATCCAGAAACAGTTTGCTCTCTTTGGGGTTTCCCGCTCGACAGCCCTCGCAGGTACATACCTAATCGAAGAGAGGCACACGCGTTCAATATAGAGTGAGTAGTGAAGAAAGTGGTGGGAGTATATATGAAGGGGGCTATTCTACGGGTAAGGGGAACAAGAGAAGGAAAGGAACTCTTGTCGAGGACCAGGTAAAGGCCCTTGTGCCTCCATTGTGCCTCGGCTGAGCTGACGCCAATGATAGATACCTTTTCTAGCATATACACACACACATACATGTGCGGTTACTACTACCGGTAACTACTTCTAGGGCTTTTAATGCAGGTGACCGAACGTACGCCTTTTTTGTACGCACTGACGGTCGATAAACGTATGTATCGTATGAAAAACTCTCTTTTTCCGTCAAACTCGATAACAGAATATTACTTTTTCGTTGTTTTAATTTGATACATATCATATCTTGTATTGTGTTACGTTATATAATATATATTTATTGTTACTTTATTGTACTATTATTTATATATTATTTATATATTATATATATAATATTTATATAATAGATATATAATATAGTATATAAATATATTATAAATTATTATATATTATTTATATATTTATATTACATATTTATCGTCATATTATTTTTATATAAAGAATACGTCTGCTCCAAAGTGTGGTCATAAAATCTCCGCGCCCGTATAAAGGTGCGGGAATTTATAAGCTGCTATAAATTCGACAACGAATTTTTCATAGATTTCCGCGTATATATATATAATATTCCGACGTTCTGTCGTCGCAAGACAGATTTTTATTCCGCGGAACAAGAATTTATTGTCGACGAAATGGAAAAATAGTACAACCGATTGAGCAAGAATTATATTCGAATCTCTTATCTCCTTTTATCAGTGGGTATCAATGCTCGACGTTGTTTTCAAGGAAAAAAAATCAATGCCGGTCTGTTAGGAAGAGTTGCAACATGAGGGAATTGAGAAGAGAGATCTTTGTAGTTTTTTATTTCTCAATAAGATAATCCGCAGTAAAACAATCTCAAAAAAAAAAAAAAAACAATAACTCTGACAATTTCTTACTTATTGAAATAATTTTTATATTATTTTCTTCATTCGCGTAAACTACGCGAGTTTTTATCTTTTAAAAGAAGCTTTTTTTATGTTTATTATGCGTATATTCTTATGCTACTAAATAATAAAGATTTAAAGATAACAACGTCAGTTCGTCTATCAGTTTTTTTTCTACCAGGGAGCCTGACACGAAAGTGTCTTATCTAAGTATATAGATACTTAGATAAGATATATGTAACTAACGTAGAATGAAAAAGAGTCGCACGAAGCGTTCACTCCGAAGGGCAAAGATCACATTTTGTACATGGCGCGATGGAAAAATTTTTAAAAAACTTCTTTACAATAAGTGAGAAAATATAAAAATTATAATTTTCTAGATTCTTCGATATCATAATTTTTATGAGATTAAGATTTTCATTCTGATTTTACAGATTTTAGCAGATTCGAATTCACAGATCATCTAAAATCTATTAAATTTTCTCCTAAAAATTATTCCTTTCCTTCATTATCATCTACGAAAATTACATTTCTTCACCGAAGCGACAGACAAAAATTGCAAATTTACACAGACCAGCGTTATTTTGTGAATTTGCGTTATTCGAAATACGAAGTATGTGCGTTCAATTTATACATTTCATGTAAAAAAAAAAAAAACAAAAACGAAATCTCGAAAGGGTTAATTCGGAAAAAATTGTCCCTTCGCGCGGCACGTGTTCGCGCGGCTATCTCTTCTTCTCCCCGCAATTGATAGACGAGAGAGGTCAATGGTTTAACTTCGTTCGCACAATTGGTCTGGATTAACGTCGTAATAAATCTCAATTAGGGTCGGTTCCTCAGCAACCGCACTCGGTTAGGGGGAGATTTCGCAGATGATTTTCCCTCGACCCGTTGGCTCATCACGGAGTTTTAACGCCGTTCATTGAGAAATAAGTAATCGTCGTATCGGGTCACGTGCTGCGATCTCTCCGCACAAATATCTCACGCGTTTGCAAAACTTTTTTTTTATAATTATATTTACAAGTAAAAAAACTTAAGGTAATTCTATCACAAGACGGAAGTCCTGCCATAAATTCTAATTTTTTATATAATATTGTCTGAACCAATCTTCATTTTTTGAAAACAAAAAAACAGTCGGTCACCGACCATTTT
>QVNV01021928.1:0-39003 GCA_014825455.1 Pseudomyrmex pallidus | reverse complement strand
GCTATGGATTAGTTGCTTTTTAACGCTAATCGGTACTGTATAATCGTAATATCATATGCTAATTTATGTTATAGAACTAGTAATCAACGTGCTACATGAACTGCCGCCTGCGGTTCTCGGTCGACGCCGACCTTCGCCAAGGTCATTGCGTATACCGGATGTCCGCTCGATCGCGCGCGATCGTACAACATCTCATCTTGAGCTGAGAGCATTCTTGACGGCCGCGCTCCGCTAGGAAAGGTGCTCTCGTTTCCTCGCGAGCGCGACGGAGAAACGCACAGTGTATTATGCTACAGTTAAATAGTATAGTCAGTCCTTGATCCCTCATCTTCTGACGTGTTTTTCCGACGTGTTTTTTTTTTTTTGTTTTTTTTGTTTTTTTGTTTTTTTCACGTAAATGTCAAACGTTCGAAGTTTGTTCTACGTTGTTTTTTTTCTTTTTTAAAATTTTCTTCATTGTGTAATCTTCGTGTAGGCCAACGAAGTTTTTTCAGCGTTTATGCGAATGATGTTCGAGTCTTCTTTCTTTTTTTTACGTCATTCGACCTCGATTTTAGTGTCTTTACTAAGTGTGCCCTGTCGTCGCGCATCTCTTTAGGTGCTTTCGAAGATATACACTCTTCGTTGAGGCCCTTGCGATGAAAACCAAGCGCGTCTCCGATTCGGCGGCCCATTTTGTCAGCGATCTCGTCGATTTTTTCTTATTTAATAAATTTTATAAAATCACGACAATTGTGGATTAGAAAATAACAATTTCTCCCGTCTCAGAAAGCTGTGTACAATGATGATCTCTATTGTATAGATTTGCACGATGCTGAGCTGTCCCGTGATAAGGGTGTCGATTATAAAGTGAAGAAGCCAGCGCCGATGTTCTACAGATTGTATCGGCGACAGTCTTCTGGAAGCTAATATCACACTGTCGTGACGTACTCGCGCATCTCGGGAGAGTCGGCCTTGTACCAGGGATCGTCGTACTTCGACACCTCCTCGCTGCGAGTCCTCGTAGGCGCTTTGGTGCGCTCGCGCGCACGTATACGCGGTCCCTCCTCGCTCAGTGATCTCTTCGTCGCGTCTATATGCGGCACCTCCAGCAAGGCTTTAGATCTCGTCAATTGCGGCCTCTGTCTCTTCGTGTCTTCGCTAGCGGCGCGCACGATTATTCCCGGCGGTGGGAAGGATACGGAATCCCGGATCCTCGGAGGTGGAACCTGAGGTATTCTGTCTTCCAGAGGATTAGTGGAGGGAGCCGATTTTAAACGGAACGCGCCTTTGCGAGTGAGTCGGGTCTTGGGTCGTTCCGGCGATGGTTCCGGCGAGTATTCCGACATCTGCGGCGCGATGCTTTTTCTCTTGGTGATAGGCGTGGTGGGCGTAGTGGGCATCGGCGACCAGACTGGTGATTCTTCCGGCGTCATGATCTTCGGCGGTGTTTTCTCCGGCGACTCGTCCTTCCAGCCGCCTTGATAAAGCGGAAACGGCGCGACCTGGTTGAGAATTCGCCACCGGAACTCTTCGTCATCGCTCTTCGGCGATTTCGCCGGTTCCGGCGGCGGACAGTGAGTCGGCGTGACGTTCTGGAACGGATCTACCTTGGAATCGTCCTGAATCAGCTCGACCGGGATGTCGCTCGGCGACTCGTCGTACGGCGTCCATTCGATCTTGCTGATGTGCTTCTGCTTGTCGCGTTTCTTCATCCCGATCGTCGGCAGCGGCGAAGAGTCCTCGTAGGGCGCCCACTTGGTGCTCGTGACGGTGATCTCCGGCGAGATGAGACGTCGCACGATTCTGTTCTCCAATTTGGTCATCTGCCGCGGATCCGGCTCCGGTGACATGCTCCTGCGTATGCTGTACTTGGGCCGATCGCGCAGACTCTTGCTCTTTGGCTCGTCCTGACTTCTGTACCATTTCGGCGCTTTCTTCTCACCGGGCAGAGACACGTGCGCCTTCATAGCCCACTTGGCTCGTAACGGCTTCTTGCTTTCCGTCGGACTGATGATCTTCTCTTTTTCCTTCTCCTTTTCTTTGAAACCCCATTTTTTCGAACTTTCGCTCCTGACTTGAGCAGATCGCTCCAGCTTGGGTCGATCCCTGGGTTTTTTTTGTCTTGGTCTCGGATCCTCGCTTACTTGTCTCTTTATTTCGGGCTTCTCCCACAACACGGTCGAATCTTCGGGCGTCAGCGACTTGGAGTAGTACAATTTCTTCTCTTCTTTCTGCACCGGTTTCTCCGGCTTCTCCTCTTCCACCGGTTTCTGTTCCTGCGGCGACGCAGGCACCGGAGTTTTTGCCTTGGGACAAGTGCATCTGGGCTTTGGATTCGGCATCACCTCCGGTACCTGCAGCCACTTGGCCTCCCGCGCGAATCTGGTGTCGTCGCTGCTGTGCTTCCTTAGGTCGTGCATCGGCGTCAGCAGATTCTCGATCGACCACTTGTCTCCTTCCGCGCTGTGATGCTTTCTGAGATCGCCCCGTTCCGGCTTCTTCTCCTCCGGCGTCAAACTGTGGCAGCTGCATTTCGCTTTCCTGACGAGATCCAAGTCGGTACTCGAGGTGTGCAGCTCCCAGCGGAATTCCGTGCCTTCGCTGGTGCGTCTTCTCAAGTCCCAGATCGCGTCGTCGGGCGACAGGAAACTGCTGGTACCCCATCTCACCTCAGTAGTGCTCCACGTCACCTCTGTGCTGAGATACTTTTGGAGATCGCCGCGCTCTTTGCTCGTCGTCGGCGCGTCGACTTCGTCGCAACTGCAGAGCTTCGTTGGCGTTCTCTGTGACTCGAGCGGCGCGGGCTCGATGGCGTCCAGGTCCTCGATCGTCAACGCGATTTCCTCCCGACGTCGCCGACCGCATCTTGAGCAGAATGTACTGTCGCGACTAGACCGCGGCGGCCGCTGCTGGCGGGTGGGGCTGGAGGTCGAGGTCGATGCGGTGGGGTCAAGCTGCGAGCGCGGCTCCACGTCGTCGCGACGGCCATCGTCAGAGCGTCGTGACGTCGCAGCCGTGCCTGGCGATGCGTACCAGCAGGTGTGTGTAGCTCCGTCAAGCTGCCTTGGTGGGTACCGCGACTCCGGAGACGACGAGGCTCCGTTCGAGGCCGTTACCAGACAGACTTCCGCGCTCGCCGGCTCCGCAGGCCTGTTCGAATTCACAGAATAGAGCTAGACCCCCACAAATAGAGCGCCTCCTTACATCGCCGTAATTCGAAGCACGAGATCGTTCTTTTATCGCATGCAAAAAAAATATTTTCATTTGCAATAGCAAAAAAAGAACCACGTACCTTCAGTTCGGAGAAGATCTCCGTGAAGAATCCGGGCTCGCTGTTGATTCGCAGCATCTCAGAGCTGAGTCGGTTGACAATCAGGAGGCATCGGTCCCAGAACTTGTCCTTGCTGTCTTCGATGAGGAACGGCTTCAACGGGTAGCTGATCTCGTTGCCCATGTAGCTGTAGCTCAGATAAAGGCACGTCAGCACCGTCGCCTGAAGTTCTTTCTCGGACGCCTCGTCCCCGTCGACGAGCTCTTTCACCAGCATGTACACGAACACTACGTTGGCAGGGTTTATGAAGGGTACGTCCTGTTTGTGTGTCAAACAGAAGAAGACACGTATATATGCCTTAGAAAGATACATTTTTGCAAACGTAATTATATTAGAAGGATATGATTTGCATCTACAATTATGTACTTCAGTTAACAAGCGATGAAGTTCGCGACGTGTCGCGGTTGTAGAAACGCGAGAAGATGTAGAATTATTCGTATAAAAATTTGCATCTCACTGAGATTAATGTATTCTTCAAATACGAGCTAAAATGAATGAGAATGTAAATACACGCGACTTCTTCAGAAATAAATACGTCTCTTTGGCGTATCAAGGCGCAAGCCCTTCGGAAACAAATATAGTTACACAGATGTTAATTAGTGCGGATACACATGTAAGGACGACACAATATTGTATAAAAATAGAAAGTCTATTTATACGCGACTTAGATCTTCATTAGCCATGAAACACAAACGAGAAAAGTCGCGCGCCAAAGAAAGTCGAGTTTATCACAATGTTACAAAAATATTTTTAAGTACATGTCGGTACATGTTTTATTTCAATTTATTAAAACGTTTTATGTTCAATAAGTACAACGTGTGTACATCTTGTGGCTTGGCTCGCACATCTGTCCTTTGTTTCATCTTCTCACAGCTTACCTAATTGTTCTATATTTCCAAAGTGAAAATTGGTGTGTTCGGCGATGGAGTCAATGCAGGGTGACATGCAGAAATAATAGATAGAAAATTGCAATAGAAAAACGTTTCGACTTTATTTTAAGTCCTCTTCAATTTCATAATGTTACAATAAAAAAGTCAATTCATATGGAAGTCAAAGAAAATCCATTCACAAACGAAAAAAGAACAAGAACAAACAGAAGAAATGTCGTTTGAATTGTAAGGTTTATAGATGACTGTTCTATATTTGTTTTTAGAATTTGCATTAAGTATGAAACTTGACAAATATATGTATATTTATTTGTTATGTTTGTCAAGTTTCATATTTAATTACCCAATATGTAACCGGCGGTACATTGTGTGAGTAAACAATGTTTGCGCTTCACATACGCAGATACACGTTGTTACCTGCATTGTCGCAAGATAATGCAACTCGACGTTACTTTGTAATTCAATCAATTAGTTACGCGCAATTGGCACAAATAATGAATGCATCATTAATAATTCGCGTGTATGTGTCTCGCGCGGATCGCGATAATACACACACGCGTTTCAAGCGAACCGCGTGTTTGTCACGTAGGTGTGATGCGCGCCAAGACGAAGTCGCATTAGCGCGCCCGAATGCATCGGCTCATGATCGCCAGGTGACTACGACAGGTATAGGTACATCGATTCGCGAGAAGGTGTTTCACGGCGGTGACGCGGCCGTCACACACTCACACACGCGCGCGCGCGCGCGCGCACGGTGAGTGCATTAAGCGCGCGGTGAGGCCACACAGTGACCCGGGGGAAGGATCGATGCCCCCGATACATTTTCCTCGCCGATCGGCAACCTGCTGCTGTTTTTATTTCACGCGCCTCGACCTCTCTCTCTCTGTGTTCCTCGTTAGTCGTGTCGGCTTTTAAT
The DNA here is from genome assembly GCA_014825455.1 of Pseudomyrmex pallidus. Classification (NCBI taxonomy): domain Eukaryota; kingdom Metazoa; phylum Arthropoda; class Insecta; order Hymenoptera; family Formicidae; genus Pseudomyrmex; species Pseudomyrmex pallidus. The sequence continues at coordinate 33,887 of QVNV01021928.1, read as the reverse complement.
GCACATTACGCCGCGCGCACTCACGTTTGCAATTAGCTCACACGCCAGGATGCGCCTTCCCCGTTATATATATGTGTATATATATATATATATATACACACACAGCACTCGGCTCTTCTTCTCCTGTTGAGGGCCGTCGACACTGTACCCGGTGTGACAGCGCACCCGACACACGTTCCGGGAGAATAATCGGAGCAGTGCACTTTGCACAATGCGGCGGAAAGAAAAAAGGATATTGCGCAGCCTCGCGTAAAACGAAATCGCGCCGAGATTCTCTTTCCTCTCGGATATCTTGCGGAAACTCTCTCCTTCGCCTCTGATCAGTTCGCTTCTTGGTCTCCGCTCCGAGAAATCCGCGATTGTACGACAGGTTTTGTCATCGACTTATCAGGGATTTGCAATTTTTTTTACATTGTCGGTAAAACTGTGTAGAAAGACAGACATAGACGCGCGCGTGTGTGTATGTAAGAAAGGGGTGCTTTGCTTCTAGACTATTCCGACGTTAAAATAGATGACGTGTTCCGATAGACGAACCATCAATGGCATTACAAATGCCGCGGTAAGCAGATCGCGTGACGTTAATGCCGAGAAATTATTCATAGATAGCGTCCATCGATATGTTTTTTTTACGTCCCCGCGACTCGCGACGTAAAACCTGTATACTCGTCGCGTGGGCGACAGTGGTAAGCGGAAAATTATGTACGGAGGATCAACTTGAAATACTGGTATGCTCGATTCAGCCAAGATCTTACCTTTCGGAATTTTTCTCCTCACTGAACGTTTCTTTTTTATAATTTACATTCGACGCGATCCGTTTTGCATTATTGAACAATTCGCCGGTCAGCGAGCGAAACAAAGAGAGAGGGAGAAAAAAAAATCAACAACAAGTAAATCGTCTTCCAATGTTTACGTCCGTCCACGATTTCGCCGGACTTGCAAGGTTTTCGCTCTCCGATGCATGATTGATTAGACTAGGGTTTCCACGTGCTTCGACCGACTCTCCGTCGAGAGAGGCGACTCACTCGATCCCAGGTATAGACGCGAGGGTCAGTGAAATCGCGGTACAACGGAATTGGGGTGCCAATATACCCCAGCGAGAACGTACATTCTCTCCAGGTCGGTCGATATTCGTCAGGGGTGAGCGGCCTGGCCTTATACTCGCCGCTCTTTCTCTCTCTCTCTCGTGTTATCCGAGTCGTCTGTGCGGTGCGAAGAGCCCCTATAAACCTTTTAATTAAATTTCCAAGACCGCGGATAACGGTTCCGCGAGAGAGTTGCCACGTCAACTCGGGCCAATTAGCGACACGCCTCGATCGCAATTACACCCGGACTCGGATTCGAAGGTGTAAAACGGAGAGAGAGCTCGCACGTTGATCCGCGCGCATTGTATTCTTCGCAAAAGCGCGCAATTAACTTTACATGTGAATTTATGAAGAAAAAAAAACTGTAATACGCGTCGCGAATAATCCGGGTTTAAAGGATGAGTCACGTGGAAGTCGAGCTAATTCCGTATTATATACGTTAGATGTATAGTCGCGCGTTCGTGTGACCTCCGAGGACGGGGGTTAATTACAAGGATACGCGTCACAACACGTGTGTCTTGCGTGAAAAACGTGATCGGAATGGAATTTTCTGCTGTATGGTTTCTCCTCGTAAGCAGATTTTCAGCAACGCTTGTCTCGGCCTGATCTCGTTTGACGACCAGACAGGTCGTAACCGGTTAAATTGTTGTTTCCTCCCGAAGAGCTGTTGCTCGCGCGCTTTGACGTTTCGGTAGATTGACGGAATGTCGTGCGATACGACAGAGGGAATTAATTAATATTATTGCATTACGTATTCAGTATCCGCGAGCCCGTGTAATTCAATTTATCTTAGTACTGCTCGGATTATTCGGTATTCCTGTGTGCGATTCTATTTCTGGATCACGCCGGACATGTGACCAACGACCTGTCAATAATAGGATGTGTCACACCGCGAAAGATGTTTACTCGTGGGGGGATCGCATTTAAACCACGCGGGTCTAATTTTGGCAAATATAATTTGTTGTCTATAAACAAAACCGCTAAAAATATTATTTAAGAAGATCGGCTGTGCGAACCGAAGTTTAAGCTCATATTAAATTTTAACTCGAGGAATATTTCTGACGCGATAAAAACCGTCAAGAAAATAGAAGATCTTTATGAGACTTTAAATTTTATATACTTGTTGTGTTTTTACGCACTGTGATGGATTCGGGGCGATAAAAATAGCTTCGCGTCAGGAGCCGATACCCGAGAAAGAAAGAGACGTCTCTCCCCATCGTAATTAAAAATCGGTAAGGGTGAACGTCCCTCGCATCTTCCCCCATACATTTCTGCACACCATCCCCCAAGGGGATGGATCGTGCGCGACGTTGCTGCTGTCGTTTGAGCGTAACTTTGCGACCCTCACGCGCGCGACCCTCTTCACCCTTCGCGCCGATTTCCAGCCCCTTGTAATACTGTCTCGTCGCGCGACGAGATGTTGCGTCTTCTCGCTCGAGAATGTCCATTAACGCGAAGTGGCGTACATAACTTTTACTCCAACAACAAAAAAAAAACCCCTAAAACGTTCCAGAGTAGAATCAAAGTTGAATTTATCTCAGAGACAAGGTAGAGAAAATGCGGTAAAGAGAATGCAGAGAGACTGGAAGTTGAAAATCAGCACATGTCTCTCAATAGAGATGACTAAAAATGGCTACCTTCGATAACAAAAGCCTATGCATATTTACTCAACGACGCAATCGACAAGAGGATTAAACGTGCGCGTGGACAGACCGGAGAGTGCTGTGTTCCCTATCTCTGGCACACAATTGCGTCGCGTTGTATTAATAGAAATATCCAATGTTTCATCACGTGTTTCTGAGAAAACGCCGACCGAGATAAATCGGCCGCGTATCCTTGTTTGCAGAAATGTTTCGGAAAATGCCGAGTCTGATTTCTTTTCGTTCCGAATTTAATTTTGCGCGATGTAAACGTTCTCCGTGAAATTTCTCCGGAAAAAGAAATTTTCCGTTGGTCCAAAATTGAATAAAAAGAAAACGAGAGATCAATACGCTTCGAATGTGAATAGCGCACGTGTAAAGTTTTTATAATCATTTTTCCAGTTCTCTGACACATGAAAGTGTCACATCTTGAGAAAGAAAGAACAAAAAAACACAATCCGAGAAACGTGTCCTCGACGGCGGATACACGAAATCTGAGGATTGGCGAAAAAACGACTTGTTAGCGGAGTATTTTCCGAGTGAGATAACACATAAGACTCTCTTTCTCTCTTTCAGAGATGTTGGACGCGCGACTATCGTTATCTCTCGTATACGCCCTTCCACGTGTGAACTTATCGACATAAGAAATCGATGTCGTGGGCGCGCAGGGGTGTTACTAGGGAACGCGAGTCTGCTTTTTTATTATGGAAATCTTCGACGGCGTCCTCGCGCGCGCGAAGCAAACTGACGCACGCGAATGTCGCATTATGTGTCGCAAACTGTTTCAAATAACAAAATACTATGAATTATTAAAAGTGACAAGAGACGAATCAGAAGTTACACACTCATTTATATAACATATTTATACATTTCTCTGAACTTCGAGCTCGTAAATACTCTCGACGCAATCGCTTTTACACGTAACAGCGCGTTAATTAATTACGTTAGTTAAACGTTTAAATATAAAAAATTTCCAAGATCTTGACACACTTTTAAACATTTTCTGCGAACGATTGTAAGCGACGACCTAAGTGCCGATAATGTGTCACCTACGTCCACCAATCTTTTTTTCTTTTAAGAAAGAACTTTGCTCTGAAATAAAATACGTTGATGCCAAAATCGCGTACTTGTCCGCACAAAGATTGAGACGATTTGCGCGTCACGAGTGACGAAAGAAACTTCACCAACGTAAACACGCGAGATCGGAGAATCGCCGGCGCAGCGTTCGGGAATTATTACTTTGCGCTATTTTTCCATGAACGAGTTAGAGTGCGGCTCGTTTGAAGGTTGCACGACATTGATGACAGTCGATAGCGACTTCCGACACATAAAGCAGGCACAAAAGAATACCGTCGATTCGGCTGATAATTACCTTTCTTGTGCATGACGTTTTGATGTAAAACAGAAAAAAAAAAAAAGAAACCACGAGCAGGACTAATTTCGCACAAGAGCTAATTTTTTGTGCATTTAATTTGTTAGCCCGCGAGACGGGATTGGACCTTGTTGAGTAGGCGACCCTGTTTTGTGTAATTCAATCAGATAGGAAATTGCTTTCTGTGAAAAAATAAATCTCCGTCAAAATTGAGAAAATAATGCTTTGTTCGCGTCGAAAATTACGCTTTTATTTGGAACGAGATATTTAATAAAAATTTATTTTATTAAATTGAAGAAATTACACGTGCTTCGCGCGCGCGCGCGCACGCGTGTGACGAGTTGTCAGTCAAAGCGGAATATAACGCAATTTTAAAGTCGAATGTGTTTTTCTGATAAAAAAAAAAAACTATTCGCTCTTGTCATTTGCAGCAATTTTGCGGGAGAAATTTTTTTATTTTATTTTATTTTTTTTTTGATGAAAAAACTAATGGACCGTGTGTATGTAGCACAAGGCGAAGACAGTGAAACAAAGTGGATAAACAACAACGCAGATTTGTGCATTGTATTTTATTAATAGTTCGACAGTATTTTTAAGTCGGCGGCCATCTACGTCAGTTGACTATCGGAGATTGAAAATATTTTTAGGTTTGATCGATAGCTCCTCTTTCTCTCTCTCTTTCTAAAGCGCGTAGAAGGGCGAGCTTTGTGTAGGGGCCGTACAATTTGCATAGGTTGCGATCGCGCACGACAGTGCCCATTAGCATAAACGCTAAATTCGTAATCGACTGTAAACCCGGCACTGACTGAAACCACAAGCGATCATTCGATTGATTACGACTCGTTCTTTGCGGGGGAAAGAATTTTATAGTCACTTGATCGCTAAGAACCACTCGCGTTAAAAGCGGAGAAAAGCAATGGGGACAAGGAAGACTTGCAAGCGAAGATTCCGATATAAGTTTCCAATACTCATAGAAGGAGAATATTAAAAAAAAAAATTTAATAATGATTATAAATACTTACAATAATATTTACAATAAATTTCAGAAGAAACACTCTGTTTCTTTTAAATGTTGAAACTATTTTTTGTCAAAGAGGTTTTAGATCTAAAACAATTACCGAGATTTAAAAATTTCAACATTTTGTATTCAATTCCGCGGGGAGGGGGGTTTAACAATGACGCGGTATTAAAATTCAGTTGCGTAAACGCAACATTGAATTATTCACTATCCTTTTCGCGCTCTGCGAAATGAAAATAAATGCGTGCATAGATTATGCATGGATGGAAACTCTCTCGGAAGGTTCGTTCCGTGAAAAGTTCGCGTAATTCCCTTCGTGACATATTGCGACTGACATGCTCTTATTATGTGCGTTACTGCGATATTCCCGCGGGAAAGAGAGAGTGTCCCGTTAGGATTCGAAAGAAGCCCTTTCCTCTCCTCGCGACACGTGCGGACTATCGTTTCTCCCGGTAATGATAGTCCCTTAAGGGAAACGAAGCCTTTTAACGCACCGAAGACAAATATTCGCAGGTTTTAATTGGACGAGTGGAGGAGAGACGGTTGCGGTTTTGGAAACACAAAGCTGCGAGACGTATCGATGACTACACAGAAACTATGTGTGTGTGTACCTAATTTACATTATAAATCACGTACACATTATACAAATTTTACACATTAACTCCTATAGTCAATTTGTAAGTTCATCGATCGCATCATCAACAGTGTGCTACCATATCGGGGTTAAATATCGCAGTCCAATCACCAAGAGTTAATTGCTTCGTGCCGGTAATGTACCTTGATTAACCGGTTATCGCGATAACAACATAACTCTGCGAGAGTGATTTATTAATTACGACCCTTAAGCCGATATGCCGTAATAATTTTATTATCGAGAGTTATTGTGCAACGAAGAGTGCAACGCGCACACACACTCACCTGCCAACCTTGAAGCAGGAGATTCCTGTCGACAGTTCTGAGCCACATTACAGCGTCGCCGGCCTGGAAATCCCTTAAGCGGGTGCATTTCCTGTGCAGGAAGACGCCGAGGCACTTGAGCAATTCCGAGGTGGAGGCCTGGATGACGGTTTTCCTTGGTCCAGGAGGCAGAGGCTTCTGCACCAATTTCTCACACGTCGGATTGTGCGTGGTATGATTATTGTTCGACGCCGGTGGCTTTGTCTAATTAAATCGACAGGAAAGTTACCCTTTAATATAAAGAATTTTGTTTGTATTAAAAAAAAAAAAAAAATTGTTCTAACGTGATAAAAAAATAGAATTGCAGGAGAAATGCATTAGAATGAAAGCATAGTTTTTACAAAGTAGTGTTTTTCTCGCGTACTTGTTTTCACATTAATTTTGAATTTATTAGCGTTAAAACACATTTCGCATCGGTAGATTATGTTTCGATAACGTGATCGAATTGTAATTGAATGATTGAATAATTATTAATGTATAATTTACTTGATAATCATATATAGAGAATGGTAATTAAATATATAATATTATTACCGAAATAATGAGATATACAACAGAGATCTAGCTTCATTTTATACATTTTCATTTTGTTTACATGTTAATTCCTTAAAATGTTTAAAGAAACAATTCAAGAGAAATAAAATCATTACGAAAATTTCAAACTTTATAAAAAAAAAGAGACTACAATGTATACTACACACGAAGGAGATATAAAGTCGATCGATACGCTTTCGATCGCGTCTGGGGTCAAAGCACGTTGTATATTTCATTTCCTTCTATAAATTGCTCTTTCGTTATCGGTCTTTACACTTTTCTAGACACAACAGGTAAAAGAACGCATGTTTCTATAATTGTATATTATTTCATCTTGCTTATTCCTTATGACATTTTTGCTATATAAATGTTTTGCAAATCAATCTCACGTTTTTTTTCGTGACAGATAAATAGCGCCGATTTATAAGATATCAGAATCATCTAAAAAAAAAAAAAAAAAAGCAAAACTATATCGCTTGCACTCACCTGCGGCGTTTGTATATTTTTATTCTTATCAACAATAGGTATATTATCGAGTGGCTGCCTGAAGGAGATGTTTTTGTTCTTGTTGTCGAGTTTTTTCTTATTGTTGTTCGTTGTACTGAACCGCTTCCACGACAGGGCATTTATGAATAGCGAGTGTTTCTTGAGATTCTTCTCCAGAGCGTTCTTCTCCGAAATGATTCTTGCATTGTCGTTGTTGTTTAGATTAATGTTATTGTTCTGCAGCGAATTGTTATTGGTCGGCGGATGATTCGTGGGTGGCGCCGGCGCCACTGTGGCAACGCTACTCTTGTTCTCCCGATTCTTCGCGTTGTTTAGCTGTTCGTAATTAAAATTGTTCAGCGTGAAGTCCACGGAATGCTGATGCCCCGCCGCCGGGTAACGGCGATCCCGCGGACTGAACGATAATACGGTCCCCATGCTGTGGCTACGCTGTTCCAGATGCGGATGTTGAGCTTGTTGTTGCTGTTGTTGCTGTTGCTGCTGCTGGGGTTGTTCCCGTCCGCTCTGTGTCGGATGAGTTGGATTCTGCGATTGGCGACTCACGTTCTCCCGTCCCGGACTATTCGGATTGCCGGGATTTTGAGTCGGCTGGCCGCCGGGGTTCTGGTGATGATTTCCCGGATTTCCGGGATTGTGACCAGGATTGTGACCGGGATTGTGTCCCGGGTTGTGCCCCGGATTATGGCCCGGATTGTGTCCCGGGTTGTGGCCTGGGTTGTGGCCTGGGTTGTGGCCTGGATTGTGGCCTGGGTTGTGTCCCGGGTTGTGACCTGGGTTATGACCTGGGTTATGACCGGGGTTATGACCGGGGTTGCCCGGGTTATGGGGTGAGTGGTTCGAATTACGATGCCCGGGATTGTTCGATGTGGCGGGCGGTGGTCTTGGCGGACTCGGTGTAGTGACACGTCGCGGCGGTGGCGGGGGTACTCGAGGAACCGAGGTCTCCCTCGGGGGTCCCGTCAGCGGGGTCGCATCCCCTGGCTCAATGGCCTCCTCCACGACGGGACCCACCACCTCGCTCAACCGACCTCCCAGCCTGCTGATTTCTACTTTCGACTTGAAGGACACTACTATTCCTTCTTCCCGCGCTGTGGAACGTGTCTCCCTTTTCTCTGCCAAACTCCTTGTTTCTTCTTATCAGACTACGCAAAATTTCGCGATAACCTCTCCGCAGAGGGAGAGCGTCGAAAAAAAAAAAATATGGCGGTTCTCGACGATGACCAACGAGTGAACAAACACGAGACCTACTCGGAGAAATTGACACGCGAGTTTATATTTTGGTCCTTTCACTCGACGTTTAGGTCCTCACAGATGCACAGTTTCTGTATCTTTCGTATTGCCGAAGATGTCACGCGGCAAGATGTCGTCGATACGCGCAAAAGATGTCGGCCGTCGCGCAAAATGGCGTGCGATCGATGCTTTACCACCCTCCGTTTCTCGGAGGGAGGATGGGTCAGGTGAAACGAAAACACTGGAGCGACGCACCGAGACCACTCGATATTCCAAACTCCTGACCTCCGCGTGTGTGCTTGCTCCCTCGACAGCTGTAGACACTCTCTCGATGCACTTATTTTTTCGCACTTTTTTTTTTTTTTTTTTTTAATTTAAGACTCGATCACGTCTCGGACTATCAACTACTGATGCTCTTCCTCGCCAATGTCGATCTCCCTAGATTTTGTTATTTTTTTTTACGCTCGTTGCCTTATCGAATCCGATGTTTTGATGCGGCTTCGAAATCACTTCGAGATTGCACTCGTAGGATCTCTGCAAACGACGAGCGTATATCGGGAGGGTAGCTTCACTTTGCGGGTCGCTGACAACAAACACAACGCGCGCACTTCCTCTGAAAACCACCGGATGGAAAAAACTAAATGAGTGACTTCGTCGGCAGGCGAACTGTTTCTCTTCGTCGCGCGGCGAGTTTTGCTAACGGTCTGCTTGGCGCTCGTCCTCGGCGACGTCGACGTCGCCGCCGTCGTCCTCGTCGTCGTCGGTCGGCCGTGCGTCCACCACCTACCTACGTCTACGGCCAACCAAGACGTCGCACGCCCCGTAACTGTTATCGGTGCGCGCGCAATGGTTCGATAAACGCGGAACGTCGATGGTCGGGGGTGGAAGCGGACAGCGCGCGAAGAACGGAGAAAGCGAATGGAACAGCGGGAGCGAGAAGGAGCGTGAAAGGGTGCGCTAAGGGCGGTCGAGGGTGCGTAGGGGTGCGCGTCGCGAAGGTAAAGCGGAAAGAGCGTTCCGAGGAGCGAGAAAGACGGAGAAAACGCGAGACGCGGAGAATGAGAGAGAGAGGGTGGCGATCGAGAAAGGGCGAGGAAGGGTAGTTCGCGTGCATCGCGGCCACGGCTGTGTATGCGCCTAAAAAACTTTTCTCTCCGTCATAATCCCAGAAAATCCCCGGGAGAGAAGACAGGTCGAGAGATTTGCTCTCTCTCTTTCTCTCTCCCTCCCTCTCTCTCTCGGACCGATCGCAGAAATGCCGTCGCAGAAATGTTTTCCAGGAAGGGCGCCGCTGTTTCGTGTCGTGAACGTAGGTCGAGATTCTCCGCAAAAGAGGATGCGAGAAATTGAATGAAAGTAGGACGCGCAGCGACGCACAATGTAAATAAGCGTGACCCGTGCACGAGCCTCGGAAAGTTCGATGTTTTCCCCAGCGAGTCGCTTATATACAGTAAAAGTTCACAGATTTACATGTGATCCACTATACTACGCGTAATTCTCCGTATAAATCTCTACGTATTGTAAGACCGTAATTCTCTGTCCGCGCGTTTTCCGCAAATCTGCGGAGTATCGCGAATACGTACGTTAATAAGTAAAAGCAATTTGATAAATTTGTTTTTCTCGCACAGTAAAAAAAAATGCGAACGAACAATTGGTAGAAAACCGTAACAGTTCATGTGCGTTTATTGGCCGACATGTACACCTAAAAATATCTCGTATAAGATACTTTGAGACGCAAATAATCTTGGAGTAAAAGCTACACCATATTATCAACCGCATGAAACTCGATAAAATGCAGTTTCCTATAACGAGCAACGTCGATAATGCGCTGATAATAACTTATTTTCATTTTTCCAAGCGTGCAATATCGTCAGAGAGAAAGAGAGAGAGAGAGAGAGAGAGAAATTAAATTAAATTAGTTCTACGTGTATTAAAAAAAACGTAATTAAAATTCAATTTAATTCTTCATAATTGTGTCAGAGGGCTGCTTTAGTGTTTTTTTTTTTACATCAAACGTACGTATAAAAAAATCTCGATATAAAATCTGCTGTGACAAACTATTTATAATATCAGAGGGTTTATATAGCGAGTTCGTAATTGCGGGAGACACAAATTTCAACCACCTTCAACCCTCGGAGATACATTTCGGATCCTCGTTGGCTGCAATTTTTCCCTGTTATGTACGCACACACACACACACACATACACACATTTATTTACTTTCTCGATTTGTTCTGCGCTTAACGGATCGCTATAAATTTCATTATCCCGAACCGTTAGATAAGGCGAAGACCGAATAATGCATCTTGCATTTAGTGGTAATGCAGGTCGAGCCCCGAGGGAGGAGGGAAGGGTGAAAATTTCACGTAACCTGCTTTTCTTCGTAGCTGGAACAAGGTCAGAGCGCGATGCAGAGCTCCGAAGGGCGGTGATAAGAGGGGGAGAGATGGGTGGCGGGCGGGCAGGTGGTACCGCGCACGTGTGCACAAGCCGGAGGACATCAGCTCGTGGACACACAGCTCGGCTGTTCACGCGACGACAGGCGACCGATACCTGCTGGTATATAGGAGATGCGCGAAATAATGTCGCATTGTGTGCCGCGCGCTCGTGGACATCTGAGCTGTTGGGGAAGGTCGCGATTTCCGCCGTTTCGCATTCGCGACAGAGGCGGGGAAAGGAAAGAGAAAGAGAGATTATATATGAATAACAACAAATGAATCTCCCTCATTGTTTCGCGCGTAATAATCGCGAAGACATATGTATCCCCAATTTTTTCTTGTCTACATCCGCAAGTTTCACACAAAAATTTCTGTTTTCTTTTTTTTTACGTAGAAAAACAATTAAAGTAAAGCTCTCTCCTGTAGGAACGCGAACCTATCTCGATTTAGTGACGATCAATAGCGAGGATTCATTATGAAGGTCCATTCCCGACCGCGCCGAAGAAGACGAAGAGAAGATGGCGCGGCTGGAAGATGAATACTTATTAAAAGATGAATCTTTCCGCGCATTTGTGTGAGAGGAAGAATCGCAGCTGCCAACACAGAAACGCGTATTGATTCCGATTTAAAAGCTACTCCCGATGGGGAAAAGTTATTTTTGCGCGCGTCGGAAAATAGGATTGTGATTAGCAAACGTTCTCGTGTTTGCTTTATCGTATTTCACACTCCGTGACACATTGCGACGTATCTAAAAGAGCGTGCGCTTTGTATTCCTTCGTAAAAAAATACGTTTTACAATCGACGACAACCGGATTTCACACAAGAAACAACTTGCACGCGCAAATATCTGACACACACACACGCGCACACACACACACGCCCACTAACTGGGATTCTGCATAATCTGAAACGTAGTTTCAGTTTGCACGTGTTTTCATTAATTTGCGCGAGCGTCGCGCAACTTCTCAATTCAAGCTTAACAAAATATCACGCGGCAGATATCGTACGATGAATATTAAAAACCGGCGAGATATTCCGCAAACCGCGAATCGCGCCGAGAATTAAATTTATACGCGTGTGTGTGTGTGTGTGTGTGTGTGCAAAGTATATGTTGTCTTTGCAGTTTTCGCAAGTAAAAAAGAAACTGTACAAATAAATTAAATACAAATATAAATAAATAAAAGACAACGTGAAAACAAAAGAGAGACTGTCGAAAACAAACAAACAAAAAGAATTACGAGAGAGGCTTTTCGTCGGAGATAAGAAAACGGATTTCTGCGAGGAGAAGAAACTGCCGGGATATCTCCCGACTTTAAGGGATTTCCCAGACCGCCTCTGCCCACGGCTGCATCTTCGGTGACGTTTACTCGCCGAGCTCTGTGGAAAGACACACACGCACACACACACACACAATTTCACAGTATTCCCGTGTGCATTCATTAATAATTTCGAAAAAGAGCTATTTATCATCTAAAACAAACAATTTCCTCTCGGGGAATATTTCGAAACTTCCACTCGAAATTCACTGCTTTCTTTATATTTTTTTATTTGTATTTTTTTTTTGAGGGGAAAAATATCACAGAATTATCCATACGGAGAAAAGTTATCAACTGTTTAAATATTGATCTGAATGTTAGGAAACTTCCCCGAGACTCTCGTCGAGCGCGCATTAAGTAGTCTACTTTGTACATAATCAGACGCGGTCCGGTCGATTGAGCAAACACATCAATCGTGAGACGTATCTCTGTTTCGAGCAATCAAGACGTTACGTATTTAACAAAATGAAACACGTCTCGGAATAATCTGAGAAATAGGAAATTCGAAAAATATCATCTTGTTTGACGAAGAAAATAAACAGATAAGTTACGTTACGTATTTAACAAAATAAAACACGTCTTGGGATAATCTGAGAAATAGGAAATTCGAAAAATATTATCTTGTTTGACGAAGAAAGTAAACAGATAAGTTACGTTTGCGTAAAAAATACCCCAAACGTACACGCGCAATTTTTTCTCGTAAAAGAAATCAAGGGAAACGCAACTGCTGTATCAATTTTCAATAGATTCAACAGATGTAGAAGTTTGTGCTGACGATCAGAGACCGCGGAAGCTTATCAGGTTACGCACCGAGCTTTCTCCCCTTCCCCTTTTCGACTGATACGAGAGATGCGTTAAGGCGGGTCAGTTGCATCGGCGGGCAAACGTCACAGGACGAAAAGCATATATTTTCGTGCACAACATGCGTCATTACGAAAACAAGTATCAACATCACGGCGTCTGATAAAGTTCACTCTGTGAAAAAAAATCATTAGCTTCCTCCTTCCGTCCGTCAGTTAAAAATCGCTGGCAACTGCGAGCCGAGCGTCGTAAATAGGTAAGGAATGAACAAAGTCCTACGCGCGTTCTACTTGTATCAATTACCTCTCGACGCTCGCGAGTTTTCCCGACTAATCGAGCGTGCGATCTCGTTGTCCCTCCATCGGAGAGTGTCTGGGAGAGAGAAAAAAATGGCACGTAACGTGCAGATTGTGGAATCAGCGGCGGACGTCGCTCCGGGACGGATAATGGAGCGTGACGAATCTCTGATTGCTCGCTCTGAGAAGAGAGAGAGAGAGAGACGCCTTCCCGCTACTGGACGGCGATAAAAAAAAAATAGCAGGTGTCAGCCGGCGGTGCAAAAGCGAGGCTAAAAATATCGACGTTCGCTCGCGTCGCGTTGGCGTAAAATCGCGGCTCGTTCACGCGGCGTGTCCATTGATGTGACCCCGATACGTAGTCGCGATGTTCGTCGACTCTGAAAAAAAATAAGAAAAAAAAAAAACAAAGAGCACATCGTCTTTTGTCGTTCGCGACAAAGTGGCAATGGGCGCGATGGACGCGTTTCGACTCCATTTCTCTCTCCGAGGATTATATTCCACAACGAACGGCGTAATATATATCCTTGGCAACTTGTCATCGCGCACAATTGTTCCTTGTATTCTTCTGACTGGCTTGAAAAAAAAAGCGCCTAGTTCTTTGTCTCTCTCTCTTGATAAGTTGGAAATAAACTGTGCGTCTTTGTAGTTATAAATAATGAAACGGAGTGTTAAGTTTGCGCCGCGCGAGTCGCGAGATTGTAAGTGAGCGATGAGAGAGAGGGAGAGATCTTACCCGTGAAGAGTGTCTCGTTCTTGGATTATCAGCCACGGAGAAGCAACTGAACTGTGAGGAGGAGAGATAATGGAAGTGTCAAGATGTTAATGCGCAAGAAACTCTCTCCCGTTGATCCCGACGTTGAATTGTGTGTCAGGATAATAAAAAGGAACAGAGTTTATCTCGCGAACGCAAGAGATACGTACGTAAAAGATCTTTTTTTTTTCATCGGTGTGAAAATTCAAATGAGACGAGATGTCGTTTAAAAATATCATAACAAAGTCACATCGGACCGGGCCGATGACATTTGGATGTAAAGAAGTTGCAGACGGAACCACGGAGGACGTCATCCCCTTTAGACTAGGGCTGCAGACAGACAAACCCTCCAGGCCCCCTCCCCTCCTCCTCTCCCCCACCTTCCACTGTCTCATTGCCATAGCAACCCCTTGCATTCAGCAGCTAGCCAACCCCTGTGTCGTCTCGCTTCGTTGTACAGAGGAACATAGTTCTACTTTTCCCCTTTGCATTTTAATTCAACCCGGCGCAAAGGCCTCAAGAATTCGACGATAAATTGACGCGAGAATCCTGTCGGCTATTTTTTCACAACGAGGTCAAAATACTTTTCCCTTTTTTTTTTTTTTTTTTTGTCTAAAGAAAAAACGAAACAAAATTCGGATCTCTCTCGAAATTATTCAAATGAGGATCGCGAAGGATGTGAGCGCTCAGCGAAAGTATTCGCAAGTAGCTCGGGATTTTAAATTGCAAAATTAAGCTAGACAAGAAAGAGAGCATAATTTAAAGAAAGAAAAAAAAACTAAAAACGCACCCACATCTCAATGCATTTGATGCCGAGTGCATTGCGGCAGTCGCGCTCCGTAAACTCATCAGACAGTTCAACGGGCCGAATGATTATCGGGCGGTAGTTTCTCAAGTGCTTCGCATTTTTGTCGTCGTTTCAACTGTGTCGAATTCGACGCGTCACGAAGGGGAATTCACTCGCGACAGGGTCTCTCTCGCGGACGACCACGTCGTCTTCTCGTCCATTTATCATCAGTTCCGCGACGAGGTCGCGTAGTAGTACCGTACAGACTAGTATCGACGACACCAGTGTCGAAAATAAAACTCGCATTTGAAAGGGCTCGATTGTGAAAAATCCGGCGTGTCGTAAATCTCTCCCGTCGCGACCACAGAGGAACGGAAAAATGAAAATACTTCCTGTGCTCGGGGCCGTCGTGGCTCTGATCGCCGGCCAGGATCCGAAAACCGTCGTGTTCCCTCCGAACGGAAACGGCTCGTCCTCCTCGGAGGCGGGAAATAACATAGAGATGCAGCCGGATGTGACGCGCAACGGAATGGCCGCGTTGGTACCCGCAGCCCTCGTACCGCCGCAGCCGCAGCCGATGATGCCCTCGGATTACTTTTTCCCCGGTAAAGATTTTTCTATTTTAGTTCGCGCGCTAAGACGGTGTTCGCGCGTTTGATCGCACTCTTGTCCTTTGTGACGCGACTGTAATCAGGCCTCGACCAGGCGTCGCGCTTCGATTGTCGCGTTAAGAGCATCAAAGAAGTCAGTTTTGAAATTTCAAGTACATTGTTCCCACTGCGCTGATCACTGCAGCAAAAAAAATAAATAAATAAAAACGAGGCGCGATCGAAGCGTAAAAAAACGTCGAACGTTTTTAAAAAAAACTGACGTCCGAAGCGGATTCAAGGCGCGCGAAGAATCGAACCGCAGCTACTCTCTTTGCATTTCCAAAACGTCGCGAACACTTTCGCTGTTTCAGTGCCTCAACGAACGTTCCTGCATCACAGAAGCGAAAACATACCCTACGGGTACGAATATCCCAACGTCGGGTATCCGATGGCGCACTCGATAGAGCATTCCGTTGTACCCTCGTCGAAGCAGCTTGTAATAGTCAGTTTCATCGGTCTTCTGCTGCTCTTGGCAATCATACAGAACACGTTCAGTGCGGTTAAGCGGAAGGACGCGATCATGGATCTGCTGTCGTCCAGACAGAAGCGAGACGTTTACGCCGCGCATGACTTTCGTCCCGTGGTACGATTTTATTTGTTTGAAAAAAGAAAATAAAACAATTCTCGAACTTGTGAGAAACAAAAATGAATCAAGTAGATGATCCAGCGAGGTTTCGAATCTCTGAAAATTGAGATAAAAATTATTTGCTCGAAAATACATTTCTCTCAATATTTTCGAAAACAAATTTGCGAAATTGCAAAGTTTTTTCCGTCAGCAACGGCAGTAAGTAACAATTTAACGACCGGGCAGATTTGCCCGGGATGTTCCAGACTTTAATCGCGTTAAAAACATTTCGTTCTCGTCCGAACGAAATTGCCCGAGTAAATCACGACCATCTCCGGCACTACTGGTTTCTGGCGCGAATGAAAATATAAAATACTCGTGCGGTAACATTAAGATTTTTTATTTTCCCGCTGAACATTTAGACGCCGGAGGAGGAGGAGATTCTCAACAGCGACGCTCGAGTGCGATGCATACAGAGAACGATATGTCACGAGAATCGCAAGCTCTTCCGCGACCTGGGCGCACCGGGCAAAATGCTGGCGAAGTACTTAACGTGAGTTTTTTTCCCGCTGTGTTCGCGCGAAAGAAAGCACTCTCGGAATTTTCTTTTCCCGCCGTCACGTTCGTATTCTTTCGCAGGAGAGACTTAGAGAAATCATTGAGGCCGTCGTCCTCGGGCTGGGACCGTCTCGTGAGAGACGCGGGCGCAGCGGGAATTCGAGGAGAGAACTGCGACGTGCTTTACAGAGATTGCGACGCTCCGGTGGTGATAAGAAACATGCGTTCAGCTCCGAACAACGTCTTGACCGACACGAAGCGCCGTGACGGTCTTAATTAATTAATTAATTAATCAATCAATATAAATTATTATATACGTCGATACAACACATGCATTAAAAATATATAACGTGGTTACAGGTTGAGTGAATAAAAAGACCGGCGGTATATTAATGACTTTTTATAATTTTTAATTACAATATGCTGTGTGCTGCCTTGTTTCTTTTATTTGCTACAAACATCGACATCTAGCTTGACCTATTTTAGATAGCGGTTCGCTATGAGACACACTTCGCTTACACATTCGTTCTCTCTTTCTCTCTCTGGCTTTCTTCGAGGATTATAAGAAAATATCAAATATCGCGAACAAAATGGAGACATCGATCGCGTCTTCGGGACTATGTGTATGTATGTTTGCGTGTATGTGGTCTGTGTATGTATGTATGTGTGTACGTTTGCCTCGCTTATATATTTCCATAAGTATCGCCTCTTCCCGTCGGCTGATTACACAATATAATAACGTATCCAATATTATCATTAACATTAAGGCATTTATATGCTCTCGAGTTCTATATGCATCGATTTATGCGTCAAGTAATCGGTATCTCTTGTTATTACATAACACGCTAGACGCGTAAACCTACACTTAATAACGTGAGATCGCTCGTTGAAGTAGTCCAGGGCTGCGTTCCCGGATCTGAGAGCAGTCGCGGAAAGATTCGCTTCTCGCGCGATAAAAAACAAAAAATAAATAAAAGCAACACTTCGCGGATGAAAGCCCGATTCGTTTAAGGGTTTGCATTTTTTATAGGGAATTTTCTGAATCGCGCCCTCATCCCTGACCGAATAGGAGAATATAAATTCAACTAAATTACGAACAAATTTGACGCACGTAACAAATATATCGTATATAGCACGCACCGCGTGTAATGAAATTGCAGTTTTTCCCGTTTTCGAATCCGTTCGAATCAACAAAATTTGTTTCCGGTTTGCCCCCGATTACCATCTCTGTCGCATTCTGCAGAATCGACTGATTGCGAGTGGAATGCAGCCCGGGTCTGTTGTGTATAACTTTTAATGCACGCGCGTTGCAACAATTTGTTTTTTGTTTGTTTTAATTAAAAACAAAAAGAGGTAAAAAAGGCGTCGCACAAACGCACTTTAGAAAACGTTTTTACAAAGAATAAGTTGGATTAGTTGCGTATTACATATTATCATGCAAAATAAATGAATACAAATTTGCAACTGAAACGCACGCAGAATTTTTTATCTACAGTAACATACGCGTTAAAATAGTTCGTAACGCTTTTACGACTCTGTAACCCGTAAATGCATCTTCGTGCATGAAAATCGTCAGCGTTGGGTTACAAGCAAGCTTTTATAATCCAAATTAGTCAAAGTAATTCTTTCATCATTACACAAAAGAAATAAAGAATATTTCTTTCCCTCCTCTCTCCCCTTCTAATTAAATTACAGTCCGCAGATCCATGCGTCGAGCTCGCACTGGCTTCAATTAAATTTCAAATTGATCGTTTGCCCTGCTTTATACATATGTTATTTTGTTTTTACAAGTCACTTAGTATAAAATTGGAATATCACACATATATAAAGTATAAGGGTTTTATACAATTTTTGTATTATCTTATTCTATCCCCCAATGTTGATTCGTAGATTCATTTTCTAAATTTTTACAATTGTTTTTTTTTTTTAGAATAATTCCGTCGTCTCAAAAACGCACAAGAAAAAAAGAAAGAGTTGTGAGATGCATTTACGTAATTGGTTTAATATTTAGTTCAATACAAAGGTTCATCGCGTTCGGATTTTTCGTAGCTCTCGACAAACAAGAAAAACGACGAATTCCGTCACTTTCTGCTCTCTCGTTAAAAGACCAAATCGCTTTTTTCCAAACTTTATTTTATTATAACGGAATTACTCTCTGCACATAACTAATTTAACTAAAATTTATATACAAAGCAGAGCACACATATTGCCACGTGTGAGACTGCTTTGTTTATAGGACGTGGAATTTACATAAAGATGTTCGTTACCGAAGTGTTAATAGGAGCCAAACACGGTTGTAGCTCAGTTCGTCCAGATGCGTGAAGTTTCGTACCAAGAAAAAAAAATAAACATAAATCTTAATAAAAATTATTCGTTTAATAAAAATTGTCTGAACTTTTCGCAATTATATTTAATATAATCGATTGTTTTTAATTACATAAATTTAAGACAAGTTTTCAAACTTAAATGCGACTTATTAAAGAAGACATGACTACATAGTAGCTACTTTCTAAAACGAGATATAAAATTTTAGAATATGATCAATATCGTGCATTAATTCAGCACTTGATTATCTGGTGCTCAGCGTACAAATTTTCTGCTTTGAAGGCAATGAGAGGGCAGTTTGGTTACGACCGAAACTTTGTTTTTTTATTTATCCGCCCTAGACGACGTTCGATTTGCGTCAAAAAGAACCGCAAGAATATTTATGTAAGTTTTTTTTTTACTACTTGTAAAGTTTGGAGAAGAGTGGTGCGCGAGTTTAAGTTTTCTGCCTGAAATCTTATGTAATTTTCTCAATCGAAGAAACAATTTTACTGATACATCACAAAATTAAAATCCGTGAGAGTCACTCTTTATGTCGATTTGTTATTGATTACTTTTACTCATCACTTTTCACCAAAATTATATGTACTGCGCGTTTTTAAGAGTTTGCATCGATCGCGAATCTTTCTGCAAACGTGACAGTTTACAATTTGAAGAAGAAAAGAAAACGAAAAAGCGAAAAGAAAAGATCTTAAATATATAATATAAAGAATGTATCTCATTCAGGCAAATATACAAGTATGGTCGTGTTCGGACAATGTGTACACTCGATCTTGTATACATGTCAAAAATGCAATTACACATTATAGGCTTATAGGCTTTCCTTAGATTCGCTGATTTGTTTTCAATTGAACTATAATTTGCTATTCACGTTTCTCTTCAAGATCGTTCAAAAAAAAAAAAAAAAAAAAAAAAAAAAAAAAAAAAAAAAAAAAAAAATACGGTAAAATCTTCGGTAAACAACTGTAACGCGAAAATTTTTACCGGAGCAACGCATGCGAACAGAGACGTGAGACGGTCTCTCAGTGTTTAAAAGCTAATGATTTGTATCGTTTATATGCAATCGATCGATGTAGATATAAATTCTACATTTATTATTACAATATACACGACGGTAATCTACAGTTCCACAGTCACTTGTCAGCCGAGAACAGTGTTATCTTGAATTCGTAGAATTCTGGTTTTGTTTTTTGTCTTTGATCACATGTAAATTTTATTAAGATTAAATATACATGCTACTAGGAATGGCTCGTGTTACTAGAAGCTAGACTCCAAAAAAAAAAAAAAAAAAAAAAAAAAAAAAAAAAAAAAAAAAAAAAAAAAAAAAAAAAAAGAGATTTCTTACACATAAGAATATAAAACAAAATACATATGTACACTAAAGTCAAAGAAAATCGATAAGTGTTTTAAACGCGACGATGAGAGCAATCGGAATAAAACGAGTAGTAATCGGCAGAGCTCGTCGGTCCGTATATACATATTTTTAAAAAATTGATACATTTACTAAAAAAGAACAAATTCTACATTCAAGCAAACTTATATTTCCAACATTGTTGAACTTTAACCAATTGACAAGATGAATATAATAGACATTGGGCTCGAATCGAAAAACTGATACATTCAATTTTCTTCTTACATTTCTAGAGTTTCTAAAAACCAAAGCGCAAAATTTAATATTTACACTCCGCGACCGTTTTGTTAATTTTTATTTGATTTCGACAAAACTTAAAAGAATTACGATATCAGTATATTATATTTCCAAAAACAACTTATGCGTATAAAATTACATACCTCTCTCACTTGACGTTAACATATCACACAAGTTCGTATCCTAATTTAGCAAGTCAAATCACAATTGTTACTAATTCCCAATTTTTTTTCTCTCTTTCTCTTTCTCTCTCTCTCTTAATTTAACATTTAACCATAGTAGTAAATAAAACCTCAAATCGTACAGCTACTGCGTCGAAGTACTTTGGTTTTTTTTTCGATTTTTTTGTTTTTATATATATCTAGTTTCACACAGTTTCGAGAACAACACCGATTCTCGGTGAAATTAATTTTACACGTATTTTTTCTATAGCGAGAAATACAGTCGCGAGTCAAAGAAAATGTTTGTTTTCTTGGCGCTACGTACACAAACGTCATATACAAATAATAAAATATCGATCGATCACATAAATCAATCTTTTTCTTGTTTCTCAACAAGGTAAACATTTAAATTTTCTTTCGTACAAAAATTGAACCCACAATGACGATATCCGGACTACAACCATTTGCTTGGATATCAAAATCATAGGTACAGAAAAACAGTTTTTTTTTTTCTATGAGCGATCTGGGAAGGAAGTCCCCGAGGATTGAAGATCCTCACGTTAAGAAAACAAATTTTCTCTACCTGTGATTTTACACACACGTGGGGAAGAATTAAGTAATATTCTGCATACCAGACTAATCACGATAACGCGTCCGAGTAATTAATTAAAGTATTGGGCACAATACAGTAAATGTACTAGTATTAATATTAATGATAATAATTCACAATAATAGTTTTTTTTTGTACAGTATTCAACATATACATTTCTCCTATCTCGTGTTTCTCTCTATTTGTCGTGTGTTTTATGCTTAACGCGTGTGTTCCCAGACAACTCATATAAAAACAAAAACAAAACAGCGTCGCGGTTCAACAGGCGGCAGTAAGTGGTGGTAATTTACGGAAAGACCCTTCCTGTTTTCTTTCTATCTCAGAGTGTAATTGTGGAGAGCACGCGCGAGTGTGTAATTGATTATTTTTCCTCGATTTTCTCGCGTACGATATGAAATAACACGACATACGAATAACAAATGTACATTAAATCGTGGACACATATATGTACGTACACCAATCGGATAAGCTCGTGAGAAGATGAAACCAAAGTATTAGAGCGGATGCGAGCCACAAAACACAAGTTGTACGTTGTGTGTGTTTTTCTATTGAATATAAAAACCGGTACAACCTGTGTTTTAGCTCGCATCAGTCCCGACACTTTGTTATGTACATACACACTCGATGCGCGCCCGCATCTTTACGCGCGCATACACGCTCGTTCTCGTCTCCACTTGGATTTTTTGCGTTTTCTCTTATTCGAGCTGTTCGCACGCAAGAATCAGTCTTGTTCGAATGTTGACCCTATCATCGTTTTTGTGTGCGCACGAATGCCGTATTATAAAAATGACAAAGTAAGCCGATAGCTTTGTCGTGCGATGAAACGAGGACGACTTTGTTCCTTCGCGCTGTATCTTTGCCCTTTTATACAGTCGTCTTCTCTCGTCCCGCGCACCGTCTCGTTCTCAGTGTTTTTCACTAAAAAAAAAAAAAAAAATATCTTCGACGACAACACACATATCGGACACAGAAGTAACGACGCAAACTAAATCGGGAAAAGATCGAATCGCCTTTGTCGTCACTCACGCGCTGTTTGCGTCTCGTCGAGTCACGTGTCACTTTTTGCATATCTCGCGACATATAAAGAGGTAGCAAAAAACCCAAAAAAACGCTCGGCAAGTTCGCTAAGCTGCGCGACCAAAGCTTCCGAGTGCGAGATAGCGGCGAGTTTTTTCTTTTTTTGTTAAAAGGAAAAAAAGAATAACTCGAGAATGAAGAAGGAACGTGATTCGTGATGAAAGCGATCGCGATCTAACAACAAAATGTTTTTGCAACGATCGAATAAAAGCCGCGATTGAAGATACAATCGATAAATTCGGAAGACGCAATATCGATCCGAGTACCACGGACGAGCTCTCAGAGGAAAAACTAGAGGTGTACGAGTGATCTTTAATATAAACCGCGTTATTTATAGGCTCGCGCGCGTCAGAAATTAAGATCGAAACGGAGACCCGACGACGCGAGATGAATTTCTTTTTACGTTACATTTCACACCGACGACGATGAGTTTGTTGTCGATCTCGCATTCGGTCTGCCTATTCCGCACAGAGATATACGGATACACTCTTTGTGGATACATTTTCACAATACACACGTACATCGTCTCGCATATTTTTTTTTTTTAATCAATATATCAATATATGTACAAATCGACATATTGCCGATGACGGTGGTTGTATTATTTTTTTTTTTTAACCTAAGCGACAAACGTAAAGAGTAAAGAGATACTATGGAGACCAGTCGTAAAGGTTTCGCGATACTAATTAGTACAATAGTTACACACTCGATATAATCGGCGTCGTTTACTCAATGTTTTTTTTTTTGTATTTTTTTATATTTTTTTTATATTATTTTTTATTTCGCTGTAACTATTTATACGATCGACGATCCGACAAATTGTTACGATGAAATGTTGTGATAAGTATAATCTGACGTCGCATATCATCATATTTGTGTGTGCCGACCGGAATTCGCCGTACAGCGCGGCAAATTCGGAAACGATTTTTATTCGTAAATTCTTTGTTTGGAACAAATTTGTGCCAATGCCCGTGATTTAACTCTCGTTTTTTTTTCTCTTAAACATTACAGGTAAATACATGCTATTCTCACGAAGTCACTTTGAATCAGTTAGATGTGGATAATTAATTTTAGTAACATGCTTTTTTTTCTTTGTTAAATTTACTTTTAACATTTCCATTTGTTCACTTCTCCACTCACCATATCAGCATTACATCATCTGCTCTTCATCATTTTTTATCTCTTTCGGTTTTACTGCTCTTGTTTTTACACTCCTGCACTCTTCTTGTTTTTTTTTTTTTTTTTTTTTTTTTTTTTTTTTTTTTTTTTTTTTTTTTTTTTTTTTTTTTTTTTGAACACTGCTAAAGGGGAGATTACGGAGAAGGGATGGAAAAATTCGATATCTTCGTTATACTCCGCACTGAATCCTCGTTCTACTTCGTCAAATTTTGTTGGTCTTTTATCCATCGACGCTCACGATACAACACGCATACAGCACTATGTTTCATTAGACCTAGTATATATATATATTTATATATATATGCTTAGAAAATACTTGAAAAATCGGTCTATTCACGAGTCTATCACACACACACACGGACCAATTTAAATTAACTTTCCCTTCATCGCTAAGTGACACGGCTTCTACCTCGTCGTCGAGACAGGTATATTTTATTGAGTTTAGTTTTATTTTTTTACGCCTGATTCTTCTCCCTCTTGTTGTTGCTCCACGATTTCATATCCGCTGTGTGGCCGGACTAGAGCAAGCTTGTCAAATAAGCGACACGTAAGTCATAGTCATCATAATCTTCATAGTTTGCAGACGTGACTAAGCAACGTGGAAACTTGTTTTGTTACTGGCCAACTGCGAAGCTTCCTTCTTCTTTTTCTTCTTCTTCTTCTCTGTAAACCACGCGTCTCCGAATTTTCACAGATCCGCACAGCGTCCCAATTGTCTTAAAGTTTCGATTGTCGGTAAGTTACTACCGAAATAACAAAAACAAAAAACTTACTTAGAATCTGCGTGCTCGCGAAAGTTACCAAACTTGTCGCTTATCGCCTACTCGCTAGAATAATTGTAATATGTTTTTTTTTTTTTTAATAAATATATAAACAACATGGATATGACATCACATAATGAAATAAAACTGTACAAACATAAAAATAACAACACATTACTTAAATCGAATAACTAATTTGCATTGTAAATTTTGTAGCAGTTTTACTCTCTTCTGAGACAGAACCCGTTCGTTCTCAAGAAGAAACTCATCGACGATAACGAAAGCTTTACTTTCTCATCGTTATAAACTTTATATCGCGATAAGAACGCCCTTGTGAGTCACTATCTACAGAACATTTTATCAGTCCTATCCGTGTGTTTTTTTCGAACGTCTTTTCAACGCGACAACGCGCGGAGACGCGCGGTTATTATTAACGGGCTGCTGCTATCCGTGATGGCGCGTGAGGGGAAAGCGGACGGTCGCCTGTGCGTTGCACGGTGATGTCGCTCGCTGTGATAATCGCAGTCGTAATCGTGGCGGCATCTTGAAGAAATTCACTCGGTGGTTACCTTCGGTCGCGATACAGAAGATACGTCTTCATCGTCTGCGGCAAGTTGAGTTCGTTTATCTTCTCCTCTAATCTATGCTTACCGATTCGCTGTCTGATCACTCTTCGGCAGAGATCCATGAGAGGAAGAGGTTCAGCTGTGGAACAAACGTTCGCGATTAGTAGAAGAAAGCGCCGGAAATAATGCCTTTTAATCACATACAAATGTTGCTTACGATCAAGTCCACCGATGTACTTCATCGTGATCTCACAGTGTCCCCATACGGCGGACACGATAGGATGCAATTTTCTTCCTTTGAGTCCTCTGAAGGCTATGCCGAGATACTGACCGTCTACTACGAATGCTAACGTACCTTCGTCCATGTCGAGGACCACTGTAAGCACACAAAAAAAAAACAAAAACAGTTATACATCGTAATTACGCGACTCGTGAAACTGGAGATTAGATAGGGAATACAACACGCTCGCTAACCAAGGAATTTATCAGGAACAATGAAGGTCTCGTCTGGCTTAAGAAGAGCCGGATACGTCACGCCGTTGTTGTTCTTCGAGTCGTGATAGAGTTTATTTCTACCCAGATCCCAACCCCAACTGAGCTCGTTGTTGCCCACTAGACTCTGATAGCCGACGCTGTGAAGAGGCGCGTCTGCTGTCGCGACACCCACCACCGCGTGAGTTCCCCGTTGCCTCGTGCTCCAATAAAGTTCCCACACGTGCATGCCCTTCGTGTATCCCATTTTCCCCCGTATGCAGTCTGTGCTCTGAGCGACGGGATGTCGATGAAACGTCAACTTGTCGTCCTCCTGAAGGAAGCAGGGAAAAAAACACTCTCAACTTGGTCAAAATGTAAATAATCAACATAGAAGCAAACTCATTGTGGATCTATACTCTACTCCCTCGAAATTCTTTGACATTTAATTAAATCGAAATTGCTTCCGAACCTTGACGAATATGTTCAGACTACGATCTTCGGCGTTCCAGCTGTGATGGATCTGGGTCTCTCTCGACGCCGGCGGCATGTCGAGCAGCACGTCGAGTCGCGCCGGTCTCGAGAAATCCTGCGCCAGCTCGCGCGGCACCACCGAGCGTGTGACCGTTGTGTTGATGCCACCGCCGACGCCGACACCGCCGTTAGTACCGGCACCGCTCTCCCGGCTCATGCTCTTCACACCTCCTGCGCAAAAAAGCCAGAAGTTTTTCTGTTAACTTTACGCGACCCGATTGACGTACTCGACAATCACAATCGGCAACCTTGATACCACGCGAGCAACGAAACGAATGGAATATTTATAAACTAACCTAAACACATTTTGACTGACAAGCAACATGTGCACGCAACGGCCACGATTCTCGCGGAAACAAACTTGCGGTACGTACACTCGAAAACGACATTAAGGAAAAATTAATACTCTGTGTAAGGAGAAGAAACATCACACAAAATATTGACGAAAGCTTCTCTCTTTACCTGGTTTTCTTCGATAGCGCATTTTAAACAGATGCGTAATCTCACGATAAATCCGATCGTTTCGCTTTGTATTCTCTAAATGCTATTATACACATTAACTCGTTTGTATCAGTATGTGGTTTGCTTTTGACTTATCTGTCTATGTGTATTATCATGCTCCTGTCAAATTCTCCAAAAAAGTGCAACACCGACGAATGTCTAAAAAAAAAAAAAGAAACGCGCAAATCCACGCGACAAAAACACTTCGCGGGAAATATCGAGGAATTGTTAACAGTATAATTTAACATTATTGAACAGATATGTATTATTATTATTCTAAAGTCACACTTGCATAGATAAAGTTTACGATTTACGTGAAGACAGGAGCGAAACACGTGCTTGTTGCATTGTCGACAGACTGCGCTCGAAGATAACCAAGTTTTCTTAGATCTTATTTTACTCTTCGTCGACTGAGAGAGGAGAATTGTTGGTGAAAAAGGTGGGCAAGTTGCTTTAGTTTTATTTTTTCTATAGAGAATGTTAAGATAATCTTTATTTATTTAAGATTAACATGTCGATAGATATCGAGAAATCGGAGCGATCGGATGTCGGAAAAAAAAGAACAAAAAACCGCGGACAAACGGGGCCGGTTCTGGTAATAGGAAAATGGGAGAGTAATCGACGAAGTTAATAGCAGCGGCGATTATCCTTGGCGAGAATGTCCGTGGACTCGAGACGGATCCGTGAGCCTCTAATGAGAATTGTCGTACGTGGTGAGTAATTAGCCGCAACGGTCATTACGTCGCAACGGCGCTTAAGCACGACGGTACACACGGAGTATATAAACTTGACGAGCACACGAAAGATTAAAGACGTGGGCGAGAAGAGCTAACGCGAAGAATCGGAGAGACGCGAGAAGAAAAACGATATATTTAGCAAGCACGTTAACACGTGTCGCGATTTGCATTCGAGGAACTTTACAATGATGACTCCGTCTTTCGCGCGATTTATTAAACTCTGCAAAAGAAAAAAAAACGTACAGCGAAGTGTGAAATACAAATATGTGGAAAAGCACGGTAGAATATTTATGAATTTCTTTATATATTTTTCTATTTTCTCCGACCTTTTCGTTGATTTTGTTGTAGACTCGCATTTTTCAACCGAGAGTCTTTTTTTCTAAAAAAATTCGATGCTTTGTCGTATTTCATATTTCGTTCAACGACTCTTCCGTTTAAAGTCACATCTACAAAATCGATGACGACATTCAACAGGCGCAAACTACTTCTTACGAAACCGGACGGAAACCGGGTGAAAGAAAAATAAATTCGTCTCGGGTTTACACGCGCCGTTCGAAAATGTTGCGTCTCTCCGCGTGTGAATAAATGCGCCGAGCGTGTAGCTTCCGTAATAGCAAAGGTGTCTTTGTGGTTGAGAAAATATATATGTGTAACACCGGATATAAATCACGAAATATTCTAAAATTATCCGCGGAACAAACAACGACACAACTTTTTGATTCCGAGTTGATATTCAAGCTCCTATAAATTCTCCATCTCTTCTTCGTAGATTTACGTTACCGGAGAATTTTCTCAGCGATGTGACATCTTCGTAAAAACTCAACGAATCTGCTGTATTCGTCGATTGCGTAAGCATGACTGACGCATGTAACTGAAGATTAGAAAGAACACGCGGTTTGATCGTGCTGCTGTCTACGCAACTTAAAGTCAATTGACATATAGACTCGCAATATTTCAAGGACTCGATGTCTGAAGCTTTTACATCTAAGCAAACTTCAAATAGGCCAGGTAAAAGAAGATTAATAGTAATTTTATTAATAGTAATTTTAATAGTAATTTAATAGTAATTTTTAATATATTTTCAATCTAACTCGTGGTTTTGGTCTTTCGTAAATCTCTCATGTTCAACTTCTGGGCGCGTTGAACGTGTTAACGTGACGATCCTGGGCGTGAATCCTAACCTGAAATCTTTTGGCCCATGTTCATGCCCCGGTGATGGGAGCGGTGAGGGTGATGCCGGTGGTGATGCGGGTGACGGTGTTCCGTGCACTGCTTGCCGGCAGGCAGCTTGTGCCTGTGATGTCTGGAGCCGCAGGTGATGGTGGTGGTGGTGGTAGTCGTCGTGGTGGTGAATGTAAGATGATGATGATGCAAATGAGTAGTTATTCCTCCTCCCCCTCCGCCTGCAACTCCGCCGACGCCGGCGCCCCTGCCGGGGCTACCACCGCCCCCGCCGCCGCCGCGGCCGCCCGCTGTACCTGGAACAGTACCGCCTCCGGTACCGCCAATCGCCCCGTTTCCGCGGCTACCGCTCCCGCTCACGCAACTTCGCTTCTGCCTGCAATGAGAGAACAGAACGAGGACGATGTTAATTCGTGCGCTTTTCACAAAGGGTGAGAGATAAAGAGAAAGAGAGAAAAAGAGAAAGAAAGAGATGAAAGGAAGAATACAGATTGATACGCGAGCTGAGATCAATACGCCGGGAAAAGGAGGAAAGTGATTTTGGTCGGGGATGATTTTTACAGTCGATGAACTCGCGGAGAGCTTTGAACGTTAAATTACTTACGAGTGTGCATCTCTGTGTGAGGATGCGAGCAGCGAGCCTTTCTTCTTTCGATCTAGGAGTCGCGTCTTTCTTTTGTAACGTTTTAAGACCCTTTAACGACAAAATCATAATTTTCTTCTTTAATATTTACAATAAGACATAGCTAAGAAAATTTTGATTTGTTATTTATCACGATCTTGTTCTTAAATTTTTGCCAAATTGTTTGTGTCTCTCTTTCTCTCTCTGTCTCGTGAAAAAATTTGGAAGAAGAAAAATTCTTTCAGACGCGAAAACCTAGTAGATATTGCGCGCAGACACTGCGCTTATTTCGGCGGACTAGACGCCGAGGGCTACTACTGAAAATCCGACCGACACAGTCCCACATGCAACAAAACGCAAATAAAATATGCACACACAAGATTAAAAACAAAGAAAAAAGAAACTAAAATAAAATGTACAATCGGAGAATCACAAGAATTACACATGCGTTTCTCCTCACTCGCGCCGGGAAAAGCTTCGAAATTCCGCCGAAAAAACTTCGCCGAATTTTCACACGCGCGTGCCTACGAGCGATTCTCCCAATGTGTACCCGCTGTCGCCGCCGCCACCACCGCTTCCTCACCTGCGGGCTCGCAGAAAAAAAAAGCACGTCAGAGCGAATCTCGATTAATCACGTTTTCCTATTTGCGAGGCTCCGCGAAACAGAATCGCCAATGTACATAGCGTGTAAGCGCGGGACGAATTGCGGGAACCGATTAATTCTTCCCGCCGGGTGACGTGCGTGCACGAGAGAAGAGTAGCGCAGCGTTTCCATCATACACACACATACACAGTAGCCCCGCAATTTCCGTTCCTGTCTTTCCGTGTCGCGCGCATCTGAATTTTCTCTTGACATGCGTCGTCGTCAGAATCTCCGCGCGCGTGATCGAGAACAAAATAATAAATTCGGCATAAACCGCAAAATTTGCGATTTTAAATACGCGAGCAACGAACATCCCAAGTGCGTTTCGTAAGTAATTTCCATAAATTTTTTCGATAATTTGTTCTCCGTTTTTTTTTTGCGACCAGTGAAAACTCCGAGAAACGTTAATTAATACGTTGACTCGCAAATGTGCGTTGCAACGGCGAAAAAAGTCTCTGCGAACAACTCGAATCAGCGCGGGGTTAGCTTTGGCGTTTTGCGATTACTCAAGAGAGATTGTGTTGCGCGCGACTATCAACGTCACCGCGGAATTAGCGCAAATTGGCGCATTTGTGAGCGACCATTACCTCGGGAGCGCGATACGCTATTAATAGAAAAGCGAAAGTTTTACGAGCGCACGTGGAGAAAGATAGCCGGGGCGGGCGAATGCAATTTTCTTGCAAAAACGCGCGAAATGAGGATAGGCATGTGGAGGCGTATGTCGAATGATGACAATTTCTCGCGCGCTCGAAGCAAGAAAAAAAAAAGAACAAACGAGTGAAAGATAATGAGAAATATGAAAGCGATAACACGTGGAGTCTTGGAGTTCTCTCGCAGCGATATTACGAATTCAATGAAACAAGAATTCGCATTTTAAACAGAGAACGTGTAACGCCACTCGGCGGAAAATGTATTTCGGAACTTCAAAAATTTTGTTCGTTTCGACGTTGCTCTTCTAGAAATTCACACTTTATCCTATGTACATATTTTCGTTGAGCACTTGCTTGTCATATCGCGCCGCCGGTTTAATTTCTGTGTTTGACTTAAATTGGAATCGCAAAATACTCTCTCGTACACAGGCGAAATAACGAGATCCGATCGGTTTTACGTCCGGTATTCAATCTGAATGAAGAAAAGTGGAAACACAGTCTCCGACTGTGCAACGGATATCACGGGTATCATTTTTTTTTTTTTCAATTCAGCTATCTTTCCTGTGACGTAACGTACGCTGACCGTAACTCGATCATTCGTCCGTATCCGTTTGCCGCTGTGCTGGCTTCCGGCGGTGGACACCGGACATTGGCATCCTGAATCCGGCCGGTTTCACTCGCGATAATCGCGGCGTACCAGAAAGAAAGAGGAATCTGCTTCGCGGAAATCACGAAAAATTTTGTTGCCTCGAAAAGAAAAACGAGTATTTGGCTCTTTCTTTCTTTTCAACGTAACAAAAAGAAGCGAAATATATCTGAACTATTTGAATATCAATTTTGGCGTATCAATTGCGTCGCAAAAAACGCGAAATTTCGCGACCCGAGGTCTAATGCTTGTCTCCGATTACTCCGGTATTAACCGATCGCGTCGGTCGATTAATTGGGAAATGGCTAATTGACGCGTAATCGAGCGATGCGCGCCAATCTAAGTCGAAACAGGACACGAAAGAGAGAGAGAGAGAGAGAGAGAGAGTTCGCGCGCGAGTTCATCCTGTTTTACAAATTGACTGCGCAAACACACACCGCGGGGACGTAGTTAGCAACAATTATATCAGCGACAGTCGCGATAGATGCTAGACAGGCTCGAGGTAACTTCCCGTCAGCTAATCGTTGTTGTTTGTTAACAAGGTCGTTTAGCGAGTAGTCCGGACGACGTAAATTTGCGTCGCGTCTCGTCAACACCGGCTCAAGTTCGGAAACTTTTCGCGGATGGGAGTTTCCTCCTTCGCGACGGCGAGAAATCAGACTCGCTTCTTCGGGAAAGACGCAAAGGGGAAATGAATCGACGGACAAGACCGTCGCTGACTCAAATAAACTCGCGCGCGCGCAACAACAATTTCGCGGAATAATAATTGCGCACTCGCTTCTTCTTTCGATTAATTTAATGCGAGAAGTTGCGCGCGGCACCTTCGAACCGCTTTTCCAAATAATTGTGAAACATTCCCTAATTAATCATCGCCGTCGTCGTCGCCGCACAAATGAATAAACCATTACGTTGTTAACGCGCGGAGCAGGAAACGCGGTCGAGAAACCGCGAATTTAATTTCCCGCTGCGCGCGCGGGAAGTAAATGAGCAAGATGCCCTTTGAGCCGCGGCGCCCGTTCATGGCAGTCGTCATGGCAGCCTGACCGCTGTAGCGGCACAGGCGTTTTCATTTGAAGTCCATTAATGGCGTTTATCTCTGTTAACCGCGACGGGAGAGTGATATTGCTGCGAGTCTCGAAACCGAGAGAAAGTAACGAAGTCGCGCGCGGACTTCCTCGCGCCGCGCGCCGCTCCAAGCCAATTAAAAAAGAATATTCGAGACAATTAACGTCGAATAAAAGACTCGCCTCGAAATATAATAATATTCGTCGGAGATTACATTACTCGGTCGGACTTGCAAAAGACACGACACGACTCTCTGCAATAATTAATAACGTTTGAGACGGCGAAAGGTCTGTGTAATCTTTAATTCGTCACTCGTAAAATTTATCATCGAGTTTCGAACTTGGGCGCGGGAAAAATAAAAATAAATTTCGCGCAATGCGATTTTTCGCGATGTATGAAAACAGAGATTCGTAAAAAATTATGCGGAATTACATTATCTCCAAACTGTCAGAGATGCATCTCGACCTGTGATCAAAGCGTCTGAAAGATTGAAACCTTTTCATATCTTCAAAGGAAGAGAGGAATCAATGGACACGAGCACAAACGCATCTCGCGTGCGCACAGCTGAGAGAGGAATTTTTCCGAAATATATCTAAAGAGAGAACGTGGCTCTTCAGAGAGGGAAAAACGTTGTGCGAAACGTTGCGGCTTGTGTAAAATCTCCTGTTTTTCAGCCGAGATATGTCCGCGGCAGCAAAGGATTAATCCGCGGGGCGAACGAAATTCGTTTGAGGGCAACTTTCAGCGAGTTACGGACCGAGCGCGGCATTTGATTTCGAGACGAAATACGAGAACGCATGGCGGGTTCGATGGAGGCGCCCGAGCGGCGGCGGTATTGATCCGCGGGGGTCACCTTTGCCCCACCTCGACACGGGACCAACCTCCAAATCCACCCTGCCCTGCCCTTCAGGCACCCGCGCCACATGCGAGTCCTCGCGATCAGCGCCTGCACACGGCACGAACTCTATTCCTTTCCATTAAATAGACCATCAAAAAATATCCTGGCTCTAGCGCGAGCTAGGGATATCTTCTTTCTCCCCAATGATGAGGACATAAAAGAGCGTCATCGTCGTTCCGTCTCTCTCTCTTTCTCTTTCATTATGATTGTGAGCTAGAGAGAAAAAACCGAGCCATGTCGCTTCTAGATTTCTTTTCGCTTTTAAAATTCTTTCCAAACATTCTCGTACGGTCGAGGTTACCTATTAAACAATCTATTATGAAAGAAAAAACTCACGATGCTATTATCTGATAATATCTTTGGTATTTTTCGCAACAAATGGTCCCCTTGACATTTGTGTGACATTTGTCGCGGCGCGAAATATTCCCGTAAATTTGGCGAGGTATGCGTCTCGGAGACGACCGTTTTTTTTTTTTTTTGTTTTTTGGTTTCACGGCATTTTTGCGAATTGTTCTCGACGTGCACTCGCCGCAGTCTCCGTCACGCGGACCGTATACGGAACGCCTGTTGTGTTGTAAGGCAACACACACGCTCGCACGGCGAATAAATATTTGCCGCAAGCGCGATGACGCCGGAGATGCGCGCCGCGTTAATTGTTAATTTACAAATTCTCGCGCGCTCGTTCCGTCGCGGTTGCGTAAATATTTAGCGTGCAACGCCGCCGATGTTGTATATTTCTCGTTTCTCGTGCAACCGTTTCGGTTCGGCCCGTCGCGCATCGCAGAATTCATATTTTCACGCGACGCGATTCGTAATGGCGCGCGCTTACAGAGCAATTAATTTGTCGATTAATATTCATTCCAGACGAGTGTTTGTTGTTCATCAATATTAATGCGCGATCCGCTTCCTATCTCGCAGTCCGGGTTTCACACTTCGAACTCATCCAAGTGTGGCGATATTCCGCGGCGGAATAAAAGAAAAACAAAATCGAGAGGATACACGCGCGCGAAATTCGAAGTTACGTGCTGAACAGCCACGTAATAAGAAAATTGTAAGATACTGGATTTTTCTGTGAAGTGCTTTATTGTTGGCTGAGATGTTGCTGC
>QVNV01021927.1:0-10328 GCA_014825455.1 Pseudomyrmex pallidus | reverse complement strand
TAAAAATTTACACGTAAACCTGTATATATATATATACACATATTTCCGCACAACATCCTGCAAACGGCTCGAATGACCAGACTTAGAAAATTTCTTAGTTTAAAAACTTCGGAGCCCAAAGATGTATTCTTTATTCTTAAATGCTTAAGATAGATAATCTTACACATTATTTTCCACTTATATTTATTTTGCCAATGTACATTCGTATTATTGTTGCGATATTAATTTCAAAGTGTTATTTACTTAGCAGCCGCGCGTATGGCTAAACGTATTGCCGAACGCGACAAGCTGTGCAGAATCGACGACGATGCGATTTATTCTCAGCAATTGGAGCAACGTGTGCCAATCAAGATAATTGTAGAATCGGATTGTTCGTCGAAATGTTGTCTCTCCTCGAAATACAACGGGAATAGCTTGCAGGTTTACAAAAAAATCGGGCGGAAGAACGGAAAGAAATGTACGGATGAGAAGAAAAGGATGCAACTGCCGGCCTGGAAGTCGGAATATCAAGACAGCATCAGCAAGATCGGACATTCCATCGTAAAGGCTAAACTGCATCACAAGAGAAGCGCCGCGCCGATGTTGGCCGTATCTTATTAAAATGTATCTCAACGCGTGTAAATGTAAATAAAAGTCGATGTTAATAAAGCAATTGCAAATTAGAAACGTCTCGTTCGAGCGCAATATGTTGTGTAATTGATTAATTATTTATAAAATATTCTCACGCATGTGTTGCGTGTCTCAAAAATGTAAATAAAAAAAACAAACATCTGACGGGATTTTCTTTTCTTCGAGTAAAAGCAAGACGTTTAATATTGTGTTAAATGTATGTAGACAAGAGTACAATGGTTTTTTTTTTTTTAGTTTCTTTTAGATAAACAATATTTTTATTTATCGAGTTTCACAAAGAAATCGTCAGAACAATTTTCAGGTTGTTTCTCGCGCGTATATTATGTTGTCACTTCCTGTACGTATAAATCCCGTAAAAAACGCAAATTTTAGAGCGGAGAGTTTAAAGGCTTAAAACTGGTTTTCCTAGTTAAGAGATTCTTTCGGTTTCAAATTTTTATCTTACTTGACGAATTATTATTTTTCAATACTTGGTGACCGTAAAGAACACGACTTTCTAAATGTCACTATGCAATAAACTGAAAATCTCTCGTACGTGATGTAATTATACGTAGGGAGTGACGATGTGTGTGATTACGTAATTATTGAAAAATTAATATAAACGAATTTTTTCTTCAAGCGATTCTTGTAGTTTAATATTTCTGTTTGGTCCTCTTGTACATGAATTTAATACAAATGTATGTAATGGCAAAAATATAAACTATATATTGAGCTACGTTCGATTACTCATTTCACAAGCGCGAACTAAATCAAGTCAAGTGAGTGGTAGTACAGCGAAAGCCCGGGAAAAATATGATTTAGATCTAATTTAAATCTATCGAGATTTTTAGTACATCCACATATGTACAAATTTCAATTTCAGTGTGTCATATATATACAGGGTGTCCGATGCAATAATCGTATGATCTCTCGCAGGCAGATAGAGCGGGGTGTGATAAGTCAAAAAGTTCCTTATAATTTTGTGAGTTTTGCAATAATTAATGCGAGTTATTAATTTACAAAAATCCGCAAAGAGAATCCCAGCGTTTCGCGCGCTCACGGTTGAGCGCACGTTGATACGTGACAATGATCATGTTCGGTAGAACACAGTTGTTTACGCTGCTTTTGCAACTTTCTTGTTTGATGAGAACTATTCTTGTAGATCTATTAATAAATTTTCAAAAAAAAGCCCTATTAAAGGGTCGCAAAAGCAGCAGCATAAGCGGTTGCGTTCCGCTAAACACGGCCAATCGGAGGAGTGCTCTAACAGCAATGGTTGTTAATAATAATTTTGATTTAGAAAATTATAATTAATTATTTATTTTGATGAAAAACCAAACGGTTAATTACCGGACCACCTTATCCGTATATACACGTGTGTGTGTGTGTTTGTGTAATTTCAGTTTAATAAAAATGCCTTCGGATAGATACAATAATTAATTACAAATTCTTTTTGTAGTATATATTACAATAATAGAATCGCAACATAATATACAGTATCGATATACATATGTACACTTTACTTGTTAACTTAAAAACCTAGAAAAATCTTGACGATCAAGCTCTCTCGAGAGAACTTACTACTGGTCCAACTAAAGTGAACATGTGTACAAGTGCACAGCATGAAAATATACATAAACTCTAATAAATACAGCTAACAAGGTCCTTGTTTTTTTTTTTTTTTTTTGTATCACATGTACAAATATATGCGCAGTCACAGAGGAACTATCGGTTCTACTTGATCTTTAGTAGTCGTGTAGTCGGATTACAAGTCCGCTCTTTCCCGTAATTAAAATCGATTATAAATTGTCTCGCGGTTGTTTTGCGTCAACGTGGAAGAAAAAAACAAGCGTGTTGAGCATATAAATATACATAATATATATATATATATATATATATATGTATATAGAATAGTAAGATATCAATAAATGACACTTTGTTTTATATACATATATAATTCAAAGTCTAGATTTTTTTTTATCACAAAATACGTAATTTTCATATTTGCTCCGCAAATATCCGTTTTACATTGATTTTATATCAGAAATATTGGTTTTTATTTCAATAAAATAAATAAAAAAAAAAAAGATAAATATATATATTCTTCTTCAACATTTTACGATAATAAATGACGAATATATTATTTTAACATTTTACACAAATTTCAATCAAATTTAACTTTTAAATATAATATATAACGTTACCGGTGTAGCACAAGAACTGAATCTTATCCGTCCGAGACCTTTGGTGCTTATACATATATTATTAGGACACAGCTGTACGATGTATAGGCTGATGATATATATATATGTATGTGTGTGTATTAAAGACGCGGTTTCATAACTTTGAAACTAGTTTTCTTGTTGGCCAAAGCTTCGGTGCGCGCACACACGTTCTCCGAACTACGTCTGATGATGTCTATGTACTCGCTCGACGCTTGAATGTCACACTGCGATCTCGTCGTTTCGTCATACGAAAAGCAATCCGATGCGCTTAGAATTGAACTTGTGTCTATCTGAAAAAAAAAAAAATTCGAAATATAAAAACACATATTTTTTCCATCTGAATATTAAACAATACATATTATTTTCAAGCGAACCCTTGCAAACGCGAAAATTCTGATATTATAATGAAACTTGGTGTATACACGTGATGAGAGGGGAACAGACTGTAAAAATATTTAAGTTCATTAAAATTCAGAATCTTCGGGTTCGCGAAAGAGATGCTTCTTAGCGTTAATTAAAATTTACCATTGGTTCACTTATTACAATATCCTGAGACCATTTCTCAACCTGTTGAGTGTAGCTCGATTTGTCCGTCCTGCAAGGGAAAGTATATTTGATTGTTTTCAATGAAACATTTATAACAAAATCGTTAATTTACACAACGTGCGATTATAAAATAAATTTCTCTGCTTACTTGGATTCGGAGTTGCGCGACTTTTGTCGTGACGCGACGTCGTTTGTACATTGTTCCGAATAACTACTCCGAGTGGAATCTTGCTTCTGTCCCGACGATTCTTCGCAAGTACACACATTGTCCAACGACAAGCACGATTTAGCGAGACGCTCTCTGCTGTAAATGGCAGTTTCCGTTAATGGGCTTTGTTTCTGAATACTACTACTGCTACTACTGCTATTTTGTTCGTTAACTGTTGTTGCGCCAGTGTCATAATTCTGTAAAACTTGATTTTTGCAATTATGTTCCGCGCTGTTCTTCCACGCGCTGTCTATCGCGTCTTTGACATTTTTTAAAGTGTCATCCACCGGCAGCACGTCGTCTTCGATCTCGGCCAATTCCTCCTTTCTGGAGGAGCCAACGTGATTGCCGTTTATGCTTTCATCCGCGTCGGTCTGACCATTACCGAGAGCCATTTCGCAGCTGCTTATGGAATTCGAACTTCTGTCTCGGGCGCTCGCAGAACTTTCCAGACTATCCGCGAGATTAATCGCTTTAGATACCGAAGTGGGTATCATGATCTCAATGTTACTCTCAATAACAACTTTATCGCTACTCTCGACAAAGTTATCTTTATTCTTAAAAGATAGGTTATCAATATTCAGAATGGCACTGTTTAATGTCTCATTACTGCTGTTGCTCGACTTGTTGTTTTTAGCGAGTACCAAAGCTTTATTGTCAATGGCACTCTCCTCCGATTTGCAGATGCGCTTCGACTGACTGCCCAACGCGGGCGATTGTACGGGTTTGTCGAGACCCTGATCCAACGAGGATCCAAGCGACGACTTTATGCTCCGCAACTGGCTCATCGACCGAGACGAACGGTGGCATTTTTCAAAAAGTAGTTTTTGCAATGGCGGCGTGAGGGGTGGATTGTGTTTGCCATTATTACCACCCTCGGTATCCAATGATGAGGTAGAGAATGTTCGTTTGGAATCGTCTAAACTGTGAAACAAACACATGGGGATTAGTGTGGGATCAAGACAACAACGTACAGTGATGCATATCTGACAACAGTTTTTGTATCGTTTCTTGAACGTAAAAGTGTTATTAATTTTTACAAAATGAAAACAGTTGCCGTTTCAAAGAATGTTTCAACATCGTATTACATTTATTTTGATAGTTCATTTTTTTAAATATGTTTATTTTTTTAAATGATAGTTCATTTTTTTATTTTGATAGTTCATGTTTTTAATATCCGCTGTGCACATTTATTATTACAAATACATAGGAGTGAAAAAATATAATCTAGCGACTTTAATCTTTTGGTTTTTATAATTCAATTATTTTATTCAAATTGAAGATTATTTAACCATTATTTAAACATGGTCGGAACGTTTTGGAATTATTGAGAATTGTTTTACTCAATTGCACAATGTGTTTCGCAACCCGTACGTGTTAGCCAAGCAACGGATTTCTACAACGGAGTTGTTTTCTAGAGATTTGCCGCAAAGAATTCAAAATCAAATTCTCTATTATCTTATCGGAAAATATATATATATTATAAAATGTGTCAGAGATATGCCAATCACACACGTCATTACGTACTAGATCTGATTGGGTTTAATATTGATCAGCGTGGCGAGATTGGGCAACGTTGCTCTCAAATCGGTGGTTGGAAGGCCGCAGTACCATCGCAGCTGGGCTATGTTTTTGTTCAATAGATACACGGCGTAATGAAACTGCAGTTTGTCCTTGCTTCGGGCGAACAACGGAAACCTAAAAAAAAACAAACGTCACAAGCTGAGATATTGCAAATTGCGTCGGAACGCGTCAAGCCGCGAAGGAAGTTCTTACTGTCTGTCGTTGTCGGGTAAACTCTCGGTAATGTGGTCTATAATCTTGCTGCGCGAGCCGTAATGTATGATGGGATATCTGGTCGGTACGTTGAGGAAATTCGCGATCATTTGTGTCGTATGCGCGACGAAGCCCAACGCCACGGCCACTTGGGTGTCGTTGGACAACTCTAACTCCTCGCTGTCCGGTAAGTAAACGTTATTTATTCTGAATTTTCCAGTGCTGTCCTACAAGAAGAGCTTAGCTGTTCGATGCATTGCGCAAAATAGACTGTTCATTCTTAGTTTTTTTTTCTTTTGCAAAATTTACCTGTTTAATCGGATAAATTAAACTCAATTCAGAGATTAACTGCTGCCGTCTTTGAGCAAGTTGACTGCTTTTATGCAAATACGTTTCCCTAGTCTCCATGTGATTTTGTCGCCACTCGTTCAGTTTGTCCATGTCTCTGTTCAGCTCTCTGTATCTTTCCAACAAGATGGAACCTAACACACAAAGAAAGTTTTCTTTACACGCTTTTCTTCAGAAGCTTAATTTTTTAAACATATAAGTTTATATAATTTTTATCACAGATGTTTTGACAATACACAAACCATGATCTTGATTTTCTTCCACAATGTTGTTGTGCAATTGATTCAACACACGTATCTCCGCCATTTTCCGCGCTCTTTCTTGTTCCAGCAATTTCGTCCTGAATTTGGCCAGTTCCAGTTCTTTACGTATCCTCAGAATTTCCATCTTCTTCTCCTTATTAACTCTTCGCGGTTGCAACAGTCTGCTCAGAGTCGTTTGCGGATATTTGGGAGTATAAAAATCATCACCCGTCGCAATGCGTATTCTGAGCGCTTGCACAGATTCCGTTTGCTGCTTCAACGCCTGCATCTTGCTTCGCAGATTACTCAGCTTGTTCACGGTGTAACTGTTTCTCACCTCGGACGCGTTTAAACTCATGTAGAGGTAACGTTTCAATTCCGGAGTTGTCACGCAGCAGTACACAGGCGTGAAGTATCCGCCGTGAAAATAAAATATCAAGGAATTTTCTTTCACAATTGTTTCCAGATTAACTGGGAGTTTGGGACCGATGTATGTCAGTCCGGTGAACGATATGCCCCAGGTGAAGAGAGTCACATCAGGTTTTGTGGCGTCGGCTGGTATCGAACGCTTCCAAACTCTTATAATAATCTCTGTTTTGAGAGAGAGACAAGATAAAACATTTGTTCAATCCCTCAAGAAAAATTTATGCAAACAAGTTGACAAAAGTTGATGAACGAAGCAACACTTGTACCAAGAAATACATCGCTCATTGTACGTACTAACGCAGACTGTAATGCTCACCACTGGCTGTTGAGTAACCTGTGGCGTGCAGAGTTGGCACTTCCAGACAAGACCATCTCGGATTGGCATTGTCAATCGCCTCGCTTGTGTACAAGGGAGATGACATGCTCGAACTATGCAGGGTGTAGTAGTACCAACATGCTTCTCCATTTGCATCAGCTTTCAGATTATGGCCTATTATTTGTACTAAGCTTCTGAGTCTCAACTGAAAATTTAAAGGAAGAAAGCAAAATCGTGTGTTGCGCGCTTGTAACCAACAATCAATCTCTCAAACTGCAATTACATTTTTTTTTTTATTTACTTACCTGTTGTGTCCCCAACGGCAGCCAGGTCTTGTAACGCGGCGCGATTCGCGACTGAAGGGTTAAATCTAAATCTTTAATAACGTTTCGCGATTCGGAAAGCTCCATTGTGTAACTTCATAGTACTGCGATAGCGTATCATTCAGACAAGCGAGAATAAAAACACCGCCGCGCGCACTGATATGATCGTGTGACAGAGATATAGGTTAGATGTATTTTGATTGGTATTCGCATAAAAATCTATCGCAAGTAAAGTATCAACAAAATTGCGTTTATCGCTTGTCCGACAAATGTTTTTCAACAAAGCGTCAAAAAGCGTCTCGTTAATTTTCCGCCGCGACCGAAATCATCAAATCGCACGCATTACTCGTGAACGAGAATGTGCTGTAACAAACCGTGTGAGAAATTCTGACAGTTCCTCCTCCGTTTTGACACCGTGTCGTCGCATCCAATCGCGATCACATTCCCGACGTTCGCCGTTCGAAAATCCACAATACACGCGACGCGAACTGTACATTTGCAGTCGCTGAAACGTCAAAACAACCGTCTCGGAATCGGAGGTTGGTCTCTGGGCCTGTTCTACAATACAGTCGCAAGCTGTAAGTCGTAAGAAATTGACGAATCACAATCGATTATTCTTCTGTAATTTGTCTGTGATTGGTCAATTTCTTACGACTTACGACTGTATTGTAGAACAGGCCTGATAAATAATCCGCTTTGCCGCGCATGCGCCGAACGCGCGTTCTTCTCATTCGCTGAACTCGGTGCCGTTCGGTGCACTTTCAGAAGTGCAGCCAACTGTGCGAGTCGACCAAGATCCAACGATCGTACCACTACGGTAATAAAACACACGTAAATAATTCACGCGTGGATTTTTTTGTCTCTACTACAAAATTGAGAAGTAAAATGTTTTTCGCACGCACTTCTCTCACAAGATCAATTAACGGTGAAACTTTACGGTTTTTTTCCATGGAAAATTTTCATTTTTTTCAATTTTTAAACTAGGAAAAGAAGGGCTTTGTGTAAGCCCTGAGCGAGAAGAAGTTATCGAAAACGGAAGAGAGAGAGAGAGAGAGAGAGGGGGGGAAAGAGTCATTTGTGCTTCTTCGGAAGGCATTACCGCTCTCCCGTGTACTCTCTGTGTGCAACAACACCTCTCGCATATAAGTATTCCGGTAGCGTCAAATGGTAGGGCGTCCCATGGAACACTGGCATCACTGCAAAATGGTTGACGTGCCTTTGACCGTGTCGTACGGTGGGATGGCGATGCGAGGCTCCGTTTCGTCGTATTGCTGAAAAACAAAGCTAGCCGCATCGTTCGCGACAACGCTGGTGATGCAACCCTAAATGGCCGTTCCGGGATAATTGCATTTTTGGTACGTATCGTTGACGTGGGAATTCGGGGAGGAGCCGGTTTACGGAGAGGAGGAGGATCGAAATCGTCGTCGGGGGACAATCTCGTGCCCCGACGACGATCCACCTGTCAATACATACGGGCGCTTCTAACAAAGTTTGTACACACATAACACACATCTCTGTCTTCGATTCGGAACTGTCGGGCTTCCCGATTTGTTCGCTTGTTTGTTTGTTTGTTTTTTTTTTCACATCCGAATTTCAATCCCGATAAAACGATTTTACGCCCGCGAGAAAGGAAAGAAAGCGCCTTGTTAGTTCTGCAATGCCCCCGCACACACACACACACACACACACACGCGCGCGCGCA
Source organism: Pseudomyrmex pallidus (assembly GCA_014825455.1). NCBI lineage: Eukaryota > Metazoa > Arthropoda > Insecta > Hymenoptera > Formicidae > Pseudomyrmex > Pseudomyrmex pallidus. The sequence continues at coordinate 1,607 of QVNV01021927.1, read as the reverse complement.
CCGAGGAAAAAAACGCACCGATTTTGCTAACGCTCAGACGATCTTTTCGATTGTTGCAGTTTTGCGCGAGGTCTTTGGGAAGTGTGAAAAAAATCGCCGAGTGAAGTGCGTGGCTGTACATATTCAAGACTTGTGTTAGAGAGCAACAATCTGGGAGAGAAGCGATGGAAAAGCGACAAGAGGTGCTCGCTCCGTTTTCTTCCGGTGAGTTTTGACTCGCGTTTTGACTCGCTCGCTCGCTCGCTCGCGGCTTTCTCTGTGTGTCTGTCACACACACACACGGAAAATGCGTGTGTAGGTTTTGTTGTGTAGGCGAATTTAGTTGCAAAATCGAGAACACTATGCTTTTGTTAATAAATCTCACACGTAAATGTAAAATAGATGTGTTTATGAGATACATGGTTTATACGTGTGTGGATTATATATTTTCCATATACCTATACATATATGGAAAAATCAATAGAAAAGATATGAAGATGGCAGGGGAAAAACTTACAGATAAGTCACACATTTTTGTAATTTTAGAGGAGAGCGATTTTAAAGGTCGGAACGCGTACATGTATTTCTGTGTTACACCTTTTTTAAAAATGCTTATTTCTCTCTATCAAGAATTTCCCTCTCTTGCTTCGGATAATTGAAATTTTATCCACCAAAGAACACATCAAAAACAGAAAAAAAAAATAGACTTATCATGTTCTTCTCCTGTGGTCTTCATTAGAGTTTTATAACTTGGTGTTTGAATATTTTTTATAATATCGCAAATTTTTTAAACGCAACTTGAAATATTACAATTTTATTTCAATGCTTATCTCAAAATTATTTTTTTTTACTAGTAATAGCTGCGCATTATAGTGTTTTTAAAGCTTTGGCAGATTTCTGTTTTTAAACAGTTGCAGTGATAAGAATAACACGCAATACTGCGATCATGGTCTCAAGATATAACGCGCGTGATATCCTCTTTTCGTTGCTTTTGTTTTAAAATAAAACGACATTTGTGATGCGCGCGAAGAAAATAAAATTATTGCTTGTTCGGAGAATCGCGGTGAGAGAGCTTTCGTCAAAAAAGCTTGATGCAGAATGTGAGAGAAATAAAACATGTGTGTATATCGCGCTGTATAAGGTTTTATTTTACACAGCATTACGGTAAACTTGATGCACCTATGCATATATGTATCATTGCTATTTATGTCGGAACAGAAACAAAAGAATGTTCTCTTGAGGTAATCAATACCATGTGAATCAAGTGGAGAGAAGCACTTACCTATATTCTAATCTAAAGTATATACGTACGTGTATATAAGATACACATACTCACATACCCTCACATACCATCTCATTTTGTATTGTTTATTGCATGTACGTACATAAAGTCTTACATGAATATATTTAATTTCACAATGTTATTGAATATAATTTTTTATTAAATAATTATTCTCAGGTTGTCAAAAATCCAACATATTTTAGCAACTAAAAATCTTTTGTTATCTCTTTACAATTATTTTCTAAAATAATTGTCTTATATAAATATATTTAATTTCACAATTTTACTAAATAATTATCCTCAGATTGTCAAGTCCAACATATTTTAGCAACTAAATGTTTTTTTT
>QVNV01021926.1:0-16622 GCA_014825455.1 Pseudomyrmex pallidus | reverse complement strand
TTTGGGGGGGGGGGGGGGGGGAAAGGAAGGGGAGGAGAGATATGGACAAACCGTCGGCGCATTGTGTGCAACGTTACAACCCATAGGACACTATGGACGTTGAAGGTAATCCAGGGGGACGCGTGCTCGAGAATTCCGATCAGCGCTTTACCTCTTATAGATCCCGCCAATGTGTTATTACTGTTAACACCCCCTGCTTTTGTGTAATGTCGCTTACATCATTGTTAGAATGACACCTCGATAGATCTATGCGGCATTTAATAATAAGCGATCGTATAGTTATTACTCTCATTTCCAAATGTCACGCCCGTGCCGGTTGCTTTCAAAGGCTGCTTTCTTCACGCAGCACTTTTATATTAATAAAAAAATAGAATTTAAAAAATATTATTATATCAGAAGAGAAAATATTATTATATCAGAAGAATTAAAAATATTATTGAGCATCAGAACAAAGTGATTATTCAAAGATGTCAGAAAATTAGGCTACTCATAATGCATCTCGGTCAACGCTTACATAAAGTTCCCGAAATAGGACGCGTTATTACGAAATAACGCGATAGTATACAAGACAATCTTTCACACAAGAAAAAAAACACGCGTTATGGGTTTAACGCACAAGAGTTCTCTAGCATGTATTTCTTACACTCCTTATCGTCTTACACAAATTGCTATTGTCAATATCTTGAGGGTTGATCTCGGCTTAGCGGATAATGAATGTTTATTAGGGTAGAATCCGTTGACGGATCTTCGTGGACTCGAGACGGATCGATATGCGTCGGTCTAGACGTTCGTGCCTCGAAATAATTGGTTGACTCTGATCCCGCATTCTATGTTCGTGAGAGGTAAACGTTTGCGATTACCTGAGCTTCAAATACATCCACATGTTTCAAGACAAATCAATAAATTTACTCAAAGCCATCTAAAGATATTTCTGCGTACGTCTTTTGTTTGAGAGATTTCGCTTTTCTAAAACTAAATTGACTTAAAGCAATAATAAATTCTCATTTATAATACAATTTAAGAGAATTTAAACCACAAGAAGATTAACACGTTCTTTTCTTTAATAAATATTATTTATCATAACTATATTTTTTGAAACCCAATTCTTTTCTTCAATTAAATTTTAAAGTAAATTTATTAAATAATTATTTATTAGAAAGTTACTTGTGTGATTTAAAAGAATCACGCGCAGTTTTATAAACAACGTTGATGTTCAAAACAATTGCGTATAAATAAATTTGCATATAGATTTGCATATAAATAAGTGACGAGACCAATATATACATTGCGTCTAGTGTTTGCTATTACGTGCAAAAATGTAGTTGAAGTTTAACCAGCTTCATGTTGGAGTGGTCTTGTTTTCTTCATCAACTCAAACTGCGGAAATTAGCTCCTGGCCTCTGTCCAGATTACTTCTGTATTCCTCGCTGCGTCTCGTCTGTCTCATTTGAGTTCGCGATCTTCGTGGTATGTTAATTTCGCACATATATATATAACAACTGAACTGTTAAATAATGCTAAAATCCTCGAAATTACGGCTGATCGTAATCGATCTCGTGCCACATTTTTTTGACAACATATTCATACTTTTTGGGTTTTTTGAGTTAAATAAAATGTGTGTGGCGCGATAAATTAGCATATTTGAATTTATCTTGAACAGGCAATATTGTTGCGCCAATCGCGTAATTATTTCAATTAATTATTTCTTTACAAGAAACGCGATAATACGCATCGGCGGTCTAGGCAAATTGTTACGAAATTACAGCGAAAGAATTGATGCGCGCATCACAGTTTCACAATAGTATCCGGTATACATAACAGCCAGTCGAATTTCTCCGAACCAAATTTGAGTGACCGGGAAATAAATTGTTGCACGCTTTGGCGTAACGGCTGCCGGAGAATTGTGCATTTGCGTCACGTAACCTGTTTTACGTTAGCGCTTTTGTTCCGCATGAATCTTATTAGCGCCAACCATTTTACTGAAAATTGAGTTAAACAGTTTTCTGCATTAAAGCTTTCGCTTTCCTTTCGGTCGCAAGTGGCCCAGAGGAAGTCGCGCACAAGAGATCGTGATTAGGCAGTTTCATCATTGAGGCAGAAACGATTGCGTACAATTTTGATTTAATTGTACAAATTAAAGATTTAATATTTTCAAGGCTCAATAATCCACAATGAGATACTATATATAGATGAACACTTTGAATTTTACGGTGCAGATACATCCATTTGTTAGATTACATTTTGCTACATACACACACACACACAAGTACAAAAATAATATATCGTATTGTTTAATGCATTTATAATATGACGTATTGTTTAATTGTAAACGATACGAATAATTTTCACACTTGTCATCTTCATAAGCCGGAATATACGCACACGTATTGATCGTAATGCGGATGTGTATATGCGGGATGATTGATGAAATGTGAAAATGTATGCACGTAGATATTTTCGAGGCTTTTGTACGCGATATGCAACATCCAACCACGAAGTGACAAATATATGTGTTATGATTTTTGTTTGCCAGAGATGAAGATTGCCTGCCAGCGCAGCAACAACGAGCTTTAGTGGCGCGAGAAAACGAAAGAGATCGAGCTTGAGAGAAGGATACGAATTGAAAGGCTGCACTTTAGCATCCTCCCGTTTTCTCCCATTTTCAGACACCAACTACCGTCAGACCCGCCGCCGTTACCGTTGTGTGCGACTATACGGGGAGAGGGAAAACGCGAAGATGAAGCTGGGAAGAAACAGGCTGGCGTGCGTTTTTATTTACAACCGCACTCGATAAAACGCCGCAAGTGGCGCGCAATTGCCTTCTCATCTCCGTGACCCACATAAGCTCCATTAACTTTCTCGAAAAACGTTAATTGCTCGATGTTGATAGCGTTGGGTATGTTTCGTTTATTCTGTGTGACGCGTACAGGGTTTTACCAAGCGCGTGCAAACGAAGAGAGAAATTTTGCCTTTAATCATGTATACATTTTAAATTGCGACGTAAATAATCTTTTGTGTCAAAGACAGATGGGATACAGAATTTTTTTACCGCGTGTTTTTCGCGACAAAGCGTGTTGTGAAAAAGAGAAATTTGAGAGCGTAGTCGTCATTTCGCGCTCGTTCTAAAAGTTCGTCCATAAACATCGCTTTTTTTAGGATAAACTTCCGAGTTGCATAGTCCGAAACTTTTCAACCGGGCAAACGACCGTTATGTCGCTTAGACAGGCGATAGAAGCGGCAAGATGTTCGATGCTCGCAGTCCGACACCGCCGTGGTTATTTGCCGAAGTGAATGTAGAACGATCAATGTGACGCTTCCTGTTCGTTGACGGCCGTGCTATTGGCTATTAACGCTGCCATGAACATGCCTATTCTATATTCCATTTTTTTGTCGCCGGTTGTACGATTTATTTAATTTATTTTTATATAGTTCGCGTATTTTTACATACAAAGTAATTTTTGCAAGTTGTGGAGTGTCTATTATATTTGCAAAACATTACAAACATCTTTGTTATTCGTAGACATATACGTTCAATCACGCAATGTTTTGATGCGTCTCTTTTGTTGTTATTTGTTCGTTGCGTGTGAAAATTATTTACTTGAGTTTTACATTATTTTCTTAATTTCGAAGTACATGATAAACATGTGCGTGTGGAGGCAATTAAAAAATAGGATTTGTTTCGGATTATTCCGTATACTAGATATATAAATCCTTCTGTCTATCGTTTAAATGCTAAGCAGTAAGCGCGTTCAAATCGATTTTTCCGAATTCAATTAAACGCGACATATTGTAGGCGCGAATCAACGCGGGCGGTCTATGTCTAGATAACGCCTGGAGCCGCCTTGCGGCCGTGAAAACGTTTAACCGTGAAAAATGCAGCTAAATTTCGCCTCCCTCTACGAGAGATTGCATTAATTCCGCGCACGACACGTAACCCTAGCAATAAAATGGCATAATTGCCCGATGTGTCCGTGCCCTTTGGGGAGAAAGAGGAGGTGGAGAGAAACCCCCGCCGGCAGAAACTACGCAGGGCACGCTACAAGAGGAAAGGGATCGTCGATGTACACACATCCACCCTGACGTATCCTACACGCGGGCAGACAGTAGGTCGACTTATGCGAGCCACGTGCGCCATTCTAATTTGCTTACGAGCTACGGCCTTAAAGCACAATGCGCCACAAGCTCCAGAAATACGTGCGTCGGTCGACTGCACGGACAATGCACAATGTGCCCTACACTTTCGCCCCCACCCTCTAACCCTCTCCTCCACTCTCCGCGCATTGTTTCTCGAGTTTGCGAGTCCAATGATATCGCCATAGTTTTGTCATCTACGTCCGCGCGATTGTGGTCCACTCTGGTTAGCGGAATTAATGTAAAGCGCATGACAGAAAGGGTGCAAATAATTTATTTGCAATCTAAACTTGTGCGAGAGCGAATGGCGGTTTTATTCTTACACCGTCGCGTGAAATTCGGTGCAATTGCTTCGAAATCTTTATCGAGTTTTGAAGAAACATCGAACGCAATTATTGATCGATCTCTTTCCGCATAAATTATTGCACGACATTGCATTTTAAATGTTGTGAATATCACGGTAAAATGTCAAAGAGTTACACGTGCGATAACGTGTTGAGACGAGATATCGATTCCATAAATATCTGTTTCACGAATCAAAAATTAGAAACTGTACGAAAAAAATAAAATTGTCTTTATTGCATACTAAATACAAATAATCGTTTGAGATGAGAAATTGTGTTGCTCAAGTTTTAGAGCCTCTAGAATAACACTACGAGTTCTTTTTTTCATTCTTCTCATTTTATCCGTAACGTATCCGGTTCAATTTAAATTCCGGGTAAGACCAACGCCGGAAAGCCCGAAGGACCTAATATAATTCTGAATACAAGGGGCACCGGGGTACGCCTGGGATATCTAACTTGCATACATTTGCCGAATAGGCACGTTAACGTTAAGAATAGTGTCTGCATGCCTTATCGCGCAACAAAAGGAACGAAGATACATATATTCCACAGGTCGAATATATTATGCAACAGTAGGTTAGGCATCTGTGTATAACGAAATATAAACGTACGCGCGTATAAATTTTGCGCGCATTAATTTTCACACGTTATAAAACTATCTCTGTTGTAAATAACTGATTACCGAGTCTCGCGAGAAGAATTTAATAAAAAAATAAATAAATAAATAAATAAATAAATCGTTGTTGCATGTGTGTCGGAATAATACGGCAACACAACACGTGACAAAGTTAAAGCAGAATGAAATTTTGTTTTGCCTGGTAATTTCCTAAAGGTACCGGGATCTACAATGCAGATCACGATATTCAAACTTGCTCAAGCATCGTCAGTGAACTTTGCTGTGTGCAATTTTGGAAAATTATCCTGTTCCGTTTTCTCAAAACTCGGACATGTCAAAATCGAGTTTTCGCAAACAAAAAACAATTATCGCTTGTCAATATTGTATATTGCTTTAATTGAAATAAAAATTTTATCATCCCATGAAAGAGTAATTTGCATAAACGAGAGAGAGAAGAAATATCTTTGTTTTTTTTCGTACTGGCAATAAATATTACAACGTTGACTCGCGTTAACCGTTAACTTTGTTTTCAACTGTTGAATTCAATTTCTCTTCGAGCACCTATATCCTTCACCACGGCCTGTGCGTTGTTTCAATCGCATGAAAGCCATTTGTTTCATACTTACCAACGCGATCTATGTCTTCTTGCGTGTAGTAGTGATGCATCGTTGCTGCTGGATCGGCTTGCGGTAGCAATTGAATCACACGGGCGACAGTTTATGGCCGTACGATGATCATCACGACCAATACAGCGGTCACTTTACTCTGCTATTACTCACTTCCATCTCAAACAGTCGTACAGGCCACTTCCGGCACGCTATTGTTCCTACAATTTCGGCCGCGAACAGATTCACGCAGATGATGTCTCTACGCGCGTGCATACACACGCGCGTATGTACACGCCTGTGAAAGCTTTTGTATGAAATAATCGTCCCGTCAAAAATGGCGGAGTCCTTCTCTCCCCACGTGAAGGAGAAACAAAGTCGATGTCCGCGTAGAGAGAAAACAACACGAATGCGCACCTTACACGATTGTCCGATTGTGCACTTAACGAAAAAGTTCACCATACACGCGAGGCCGGACGTTCACCTTTCGCATTTCGCGCCACCATTTAACGTTCCCTGTCTAGAACGCGCGTAAATCATAAACCGAGAAAGCTGACTTCGGTAAAAACTCGTTACATACAGTCTCTTTTTTTTTTTTTATTTCTATAAGAGTATTCAGAACACCGTATCGCGAGAGATTTTGAATATCTTGCGTGTGACTCAGTCAACTGCTTCTGACCCTTATAGGATACAGACTTTAAAAGTCATGATGGATGTTCCGTGCGATCGATACACAGTACCTGCTGATATAGTACTTCCTGATGTGACGTTACATCCCGATATTCGAGGTTATGACAGGAGGAAAATCGGTCCAGGAGGTAGCGCCAACAGATGCGACGAGACGTCGATGATGCGGCGCAAGTCGCGCGATTTTCTCCGGAAAAAAACCGGAACGCGTCTCGCTCTTGACCGATGTGTTTCGCGCACTACACCCTCTCCCCCGCCTCGCTCGTCTTTCTTTCCTCGTTTTTTTTTTACTGTGCCGATAAAATCAACAACAATGGGGACACGGGATAAAACGACAAGCCCGATAACATTGTGGTACAACGCTCTTCCGCAAGCCGATTCTGCGCAGAGTGTTACTCGCACATTCGGAGAGACCGACGACAGCCACGCTACCACGAAGAGAGAATGCCGGCGATCGTGGCGCCATCCGCGACAGAAGAGGCGTTAGTGGTGCGGGGGTGGTGTGCCAACCCCGCTATCCTACCCGCCGCCGCCACCTCCGCGCTATCCCACAGCTCTCTCGTCTTCCTCTCGCTCTCGCACCGTCGTTCCTCCGTCATATCCCCCCTGCAGCCTCATCGACCTACCGTCTTCCCTGCCGCCATACACCCGCTACCACCCCCCTGCGCGCCCAACCTTGTTCCCTCTCGTTCTCTCCACCACGGCAGCCACCACCGGCTGCGGTATCGATTGGCCCAGTTGTCCCTCGTCAGAGCGCCGCGGTAGCTTCACATCCGAACACGGCCCACCGCCGCCTTCTTCACCTTCATAGCCATCTTCACCTGCCGTCCTTTTCTCCACCGTTCACCTTGTTTTTCGTTGCGCCGATGATACAAATTACAAAAAGGAATTCCACGTTCGTACACCGACACGCGACGGCGCGGTAACGGGCAGATTTTTCTGACTTCATCGCTATCATTATCGTTGATTAGGACAGCATATTTTTTTTCTCGTAAACAAGTAAGGAACGATGAGGTATCCAAGAAAAAAAAAGAGACTTAGTATGACGTGAAACCAGTAAAGGGCGATAAATTGGATTGACGGTCTATCGGTTGTTTGGATAGCTGAAGGGATGTTTTTTATGATGTTATGAGAAACGCGTACTATTGATTAACTTCGTGTGGATGATCCCCAAAACTGATAAGAAAATAGGATTAAAAAGCTATTTCTTCGTAATCTCGTTAACATTAGAGAGGAGCGGCAAAAATTTATGTGATTAATCCAATATTATCTCGTGCTGTTTCGTGGTCTGTATAATATTAAAAGCAAGCAAAAGAAATTATGCTCATTATACATACAAAATACGATTATTAGAAGTTTACTATATATATGTTAAGTATATTTAAGAGATTAATGCAAAGACGTTCTTAAACTTTCGATGTTTTGTCCTGTTCCAACGAACACACATTTGACAAGCATAGACCGATATTTCGGAAAGATTCGTAAAACTGAGTGACCGTAAGAAGGTGAACGAGGTGTTAGTACGGAAATACGAGCAAACAAGGGCAATGTTCGTCGGCGGTTGTGAGTAGAGCGTGGCGGAAAACAGGAGCGAGTATAAGCGACAAAGGAGCCTAGGCATTATTATATAGCGCAGCTCTGAATGCACGACAATGCCAAGAGAGATATTTTCTCTTTCTCCCTCTCTTAGTCTCCCTTGTCTGCATTCTCTGTGTCTCCCGGTCGCGCTCCCGGTTGCTCCCGCGGGCGACGCTCAAGCACCGCCGCGGGACCATCGCTTCACAATACCACGCTAACAAGGTCAGCAATTAATGAATCGTTGGAAATGCGTCACCAGAAAAATACGCGCGCATCCAATGGGATACTGGTGTATCATTAAGAAGGTGGCGTGCCGGCATATGCGCATCGTTTTATGGATCGTCGCTTCGGATGTTGCAACATTAGCAATCAGCGCTCTTTGAAACTTGACTTTGTTAGGCCGTGCGTAGATATGGCATTCTTTGCATACGCGCACACACACGTGTACAAGAGCAGATACCTGGAACGGAGGGGGAAGGAAGGGAGATTATTCTGGAATATATGAAAGAGAAATTAATTTTTTTTGCGCGCAACGTAATTAGCAACTGGTAGTGGTACAAGTTTTACTGTGCGGTCGCAAAAACATATTATAAGAGCCCCGGTAACATGTGTACGTAGAATAATATGTATTGGGAGTAACGTGACTTGCGAAATTGAAATAGTCAGATATCACTCTCCGCGATTTTTTTGCGAAACTATTTCGTAACAAAAAGCGCGAAAAATACACGTCAGTAACTGAATATTCGTTTTATATAAACTGTTCTATTATCTGCTTCGCATCAGATGTATACGTTTCGTGGAATAGTTTCACATTTTCGAGGCAGTAATCCTCAAATGAAACTGTCAACGTTGATTCGCTAAAGCTCCGACACTTTATTTCGGTTGCGAGTAAGTGGAAATATATGAGAACGTTCTCTGTGACTCGACGAAAAAGACGCGAATGTATCTTATTTTTCGAGAAACAATCGTTTTGCGAGTAATAAAAAAAGAAAAAAACAATGCAAACTTATACATGAATATGTTGGTTCGTCTCGGAACGATGTTAAACGAGACATCTCACGTTGTTAACAACATCGGACGAGACATTTCAGTCTTTTTTTTTTTCCGTTTCGTGTCGAGAAATTAGAAGAAACGCGCGTTCTCGCTTCTTCAACTAGATAGGAAGAGCTAGTAACCAACTATCGAGAAAATCGAAGAATTTTCCCTTAGGAATACCGCGCTCGAGAAAAATATATACTTCTTGAGAGCTCTTACAACGCACTTTTATAGAATGTAACGGCGGGCACCGGTGGGCGGTAAGGTCGAGTTTTAACCTTCCCAATCTTCGGATTGCTTAGCTGCTTTTAGTCGAAGCACTTTTTAGCCAATCACGCGGCAACGCTCCTTGTAACGTTCGCTCCGGAGAGTTCCTCCGGTATTTATCGAACCGGAGATTTATCTCGAAAATTCATTCTTCTTTTTTTACACAGAGCGAATATCGTTTTTCATCAAATTATAAAAACCCGCAAAAGTTTAGAATCGCGCGGCGATGTAAAACATGTCAGTTTCGTGTCATGTTATCGATTGCATGTACACCGGCTGATTCTACGTGAAGTAAATGCTGATTTCGTTGTATTCAGCAATATATTCTGATGCGAAGGGAGCGACTCTGAAGATGTTTGAATGATGAATCCAATATTACCCTGGGCCGGGTCGCGGCAAGAGCGAAATACACCCCCGGGACAGAAACCGTTTCCCTAAAACAGACCAATGAGCCGTTCCTGCTCCACATACATCAGGGACGCTGTGGCATGTGTGCGCGCAGCGCGAAGCAATGCATCATACGTTACAGATTGGTTTTACGTAAAAGAACGCCTATATATAATGGCGCGGATGTTTGACGCCGAAGAGGGAAATGGTCAGAAAATAACGAAAGTAAAGCGCCGGCCATCCATTGTCGCGCATTGTGTCCCATTCGCACAATTTTTTTTATCGCTTCGCTGCTCCGCTCGCTTCCATGACCTAATAAAATCGACCGGCCTAAAAATACCCCCGAAATATAAAAGCTCGGATTTTCTGCTCCAAGTTTTTGGCAACCTCGCGATCTTTTACAAAATGTCATTTTTTCTACTAACTGAGCCTTGATGCATCGGTAATTCAAAGAAAATATTCATGTGCGGTATAAACTAATGACTATAGTATTAACGTATAGTATAACCTAACCTAACATATAGTATAAACAACAAGAAGAAACGGAACAGTTGGACATTAGAGGAAATAAGGCCAATACGAGCCGTTTCCAAGATGTTGTGCAGAAACAAATATATATGTATATACATATATGTGAAAATAACGTGTAAAGTTTTTTACACGTGAGTTTTGAATTGAAATTTCAATTCTAAAATCTTTAATTAAAATCTTTAATTAAATCGCGCTAAAAAGTATAACGCTAATATATAACCAAATAGCGTGTATTGTCACAAACATTTCATACCGTTGTGTATTCTCGTGATATTTGCAAAGATACAGCGATATCCATCGACGAGCGTTTCGAGACATGTAGACACACATATACGCGCGTACACACACACACGCACACACGTTCACACGCGCGCGCACACCACGCACAGTCACTAATTACAAGGGACACGAAATTACATAACTTTCACGAGGTTGTATATTCTAATTTGGCGGATCGTTAAAGGTCGGCCGGCTTATGCATATTCATCGGGCATTTTTTAACGACCGTTCCTCCACCTCCGACCAAATCCAGAAGAAGCTACTTCGTGTGTCCTCCACTCTAATGACCGTTTTGTAAATTAATGATGGACGCGCGGCGTCATTTCACGGTTGATGGCGATATTACAGCCGTACTATAATACATCTATGTGGCACCTGCAATTAACGCACGCGCGCGGACATTGTTGCACATCGATGAACGTAAATAAACCTGGTAACGTGTAAACGTTTCTCGTAACGGCCTATTCGTAAAAGCTCCGCGCGCGCATGTGTAATTGCTATTGTATACTTCATTTGTTGTGTACGACTCTACAGCGAGATGGTAAGTTGTCTCAAGATTTACTCTCTTTCTATCTTTTATATTTTATCATGGTATCTTTATTGCAAAAACTATATTTATTTCACTCGAATGTCAAGAATCGCGAATTGAAACTATCAAAGATCAATGCGCGTAATGCAAATTAATATTTTTCTTTCGCGTCAAATTAAGGAAAGTTTTAATCACTTGCTCGTGATACGAAAGATTGTCGCGTCATCGGCACTGTGGCCGACTTAAAACAAAGCAATTTCAGCTTGCAATTTTCCATGAATATACACCATTGACCAGCGACCGCGGGAAAATACCCGGGGTTATAAAATCCACGGCAAGCAGCCCGCTGGCCGACAAGGCTTTGCCGACAATCAAATTTTCCGGCTACGGTCACACCGGGGGTTGATAAGGCTGATTAAATCAACGGATCGAAACTTCAAGGCGAGCTGTGGTCATTTAATTTCGCCGAGCCGGAAAGGTTTTCAGGTGGACCTATAGTAGCGCTTGTAACGCGCGGAAAGCGCCGTCGATGAAAAGTTCTTCCCAAAGGTAGACAGCACCGGAAAGCGGGCGAAGGGGGCAAAGAACGAGAGCGCATCTACCGAATCACAAATGAGTTACGAGACTCGATTAAGCATCTTCCGGATGCATTATTAAGGGGCGTAGCGGAAGAGCAAGAGAAGAGAGAAAGAGAGAGAAAGAAAGACAGAGAGAGAGAGAGAGAGAGAAGAAGGAAGGAAGGAAGGGAGGGAGAGATAGAGAAAGGTAGGCGAGCTGAGGGGCAACTAATGGGTTGTAACTAGTGTGTGCAGCGGATTATATCTTCTCGGTCAAGCCGGTATACAAGCCACTATACGTAGAAACCTCGAGTGGGTGGAAGGGTGCGAGGAAGATGGAAGACATAGCGGCGGGAGTGGTAAACCGTCAGATAGACAGAGACGAAGATAATGAGAAACGGAGAAGAGAGAGCGAGACGAAGAGAAAGAACGCAAATAGGGTATAGGAGAGAGCAGAGGGCAGGCGGGGGGGAGGGGGGAGAGAGAGGCTTAACTCGAGACTTTATGAATGCCCGACTGCAGCGCTGGAGTTCAGGTAAGATAAGGGCTTTCTGCACCTCCCTCATCCTACTGCCTCAGGGGCTACCATGTCTGTGCCTTTCCCTTCGTCTCGTCGAAAACGTTACATCGCCACCAAATCCGGCCAACGATTTCCGGAGCACGCAGCTACTCGCCCCGTTCCCGCGCTTGCACTCACGTTCCGACCGCTTAGCGCCAGATTTCGCAACTTCTGTCATGAGACAGAAATCTCATTAATATTCGGACAGAGATCTTTCATCGTACCGATGTCATCTCACCTCGATATGCTGTAAACTTCCACTGTCACATCGTGGTGAAGAACGTCACTTGAAATGCATAACACGCTATCGATTAAGTAAAACTTGCTATACTCGAAAAAAAGTGACCGCTTTAATAAACGATCGATTCGAAGTTTGACGCTGCAGGTGACATCTTTTTATATAAAATTAAGGATAAGAAGAGAAGAGAGAGAGAGAGAGAGAGAGAGAGAGAGAGACAGAAAAAGAGTCTGTCATCATTACGTATTTTTGTCGTGATTTTATATAACAAAGTGCTTATGAGCCCCTGTGTTTGTCTTATTTTTACTTACAAAACTCCGTCAGGAAAAGCTTTGAAAGCTCTATAATATTGTGCGAACCATTTTAAGACGGCAATGTGGACGACAAACTCGGAAAATGATTGGCAAAATAGCTCATTGAACGTCCGATCTGTCTCATTTCGCGCGGGAGTGCCTATAACTCGTAACGATCAGGTCAGCTCACGGAGGAAGAGAAAGAGCGAATGCCTCCAGAGGAAAGGCAGGATTTCAATTTCATGGTGAGCAAGGAGCCCATTGGAGCCTTATTTCAGCGTATAAACATAAACGGCGCAAAACGATAAAAGTCGCTTACGGTGTGCCGCCGCGAGAGAAGAAGCGAGAGAAGAGGAACGTTCGGGAGACGCGATAGAAAGAGCGAGGGAACTGAGCGGGGAAGAAGGAAAAGCAGAGGAGTGGCGTCAGAAGAGCACCCATGTTAGGGAGGAACGATGAGAGTTACAAACGGGAAAGAGAGGTGAGCGCGAAATATATTTCCCGACGGGATACGAATTACCGTAGAAACGAGAAAAATAATGAAACTCGTTCTGAAATCTGCTAAAGTGAATATTATTTAAATCTGCTTGAGAGAATAACACGCGGGACTATCGCGTAAACGATAATCTGCGAGAGAACGCTGGATCGTTCGCGACACACACCGCCGAACGTTTAACACACACTGACTGTTGCGCGATCCCGTTGCCCTCATCAACATCAACAGTGCGCGCTCGTGATGTCCGCGCGAAACTAGTTTCGATGATAGCGTTGGCGGGGTGACTCTGCGATATACCGTGTCGACACTCGCGTGTTCACGGAGACCACCAACAACGCCACTACTACTACTACTATCACTGCCAGAAGTTCATCTCGGGCGCCCCTGACTTCTAGCACGGGCGAATAACCCCCTTCCCTCTCTCAGCTTCTAGTATTATTTCAGGTGTACACATCCGCGTGTTAATACACGGCCGTGTATACGTGCGTGTACGCCGCCCACATATTCCGTCCTGTTTCCGCATGCCCGCTCCGCTCGCTGCCTATCTGCGTCCATGCTACCGTACAATCGGTGGCCATAAAAAGCGATAGCGGCCGACGGAATATCTGCAAAACGCTCCCGAGGCTCCTGCTTGCTTTTATTCGCTCACCCTCCGGCACCACTTTCTCGATGCGGTTATCTGTCGGTGTCGTTCGTCCGATATCACTCGTGTATAAATGTGTCATTAAGAGAAAACGTCTCTCTCTCTCTTTCTCTGATATCAGTCGAGTATAAATGTATCATTAAGAGAAGCTGCGCGCGCGCGCGCGACGGATCTACGCGATAGCCGTGTGTGTCTAGCGCGATCGCGTTATTTGCATTATCCACGATCATATAAAGCAAGCTCGATCCCCGATACCTATTTCCGAACGGACGGGCGATATCTTACCGCGTTCGTGATCGGTTTGGCGGCCCAGATTACGCAAAATCGAATTCCTGAATATAGCCGTGCCGCGAAATAAGAGATGGGATCTGGCGCGCTCGCCTGGAATATATCTACTACTTATGTTCGCTTTTTTGCCCGGGAAATCGCAGATTTTATCGATGAGAGAGGACATATTTGACGTCTGAAATCGCAGAACGGACAAGAAATAATGAGCAAAGCTAATTCTTCTTGCTGTCATTTCTGGCAAAATCGAAACCTGTATATTCTCCCCTTGCGCATTGTTTATTGATGAATAATACATTCTGTGTTATTGATAAACATATTAACTATATCTTCGCACAAATGTGTTTAATTTTTCGTTATCTCTTTCGTTATATATTATATGTATGTATTTTTTTGTTCGCGCGATTATGCAAATATAATCACAAGGGACGAATGTTGATTCGCGAAAATGAAGAAAGCTGAGCGCCGATTGCAATCACGTAGTTGACGAAAATACGTTGACACTCATAAAGATGCCTCGGACGTCACCCCCGTGATTATTATCTCCGACACCCCTTGGGAATTTCTTCTCGCCTCAGCGGGTGCCTTTTATGTCCCCAATATTGGGCGCGTGTTACGCGGTTCTGACGGCGTTGCAGATCGCCATTGGCCGATAACGATATTCTGTCAATGGTAACACGCGCATCGGGACAAGGCCGAGGGTTGTAGCCGCATGTGCACGCTGTGAAAGAAAAGGACGGAAGAGAGACTACGGAAGAGAGAGAGAGAGAGAGAGAGTGTGTGTGTGTGTATATAGGTTCGAAATCTTGATCGCGTCACATCGTCGCTGTATCGAAACGCTCGCTATATACGACGTGACAGTTATGCACCGGAGATGCTCGATACTCTGTCATTACGCGAGAATAAATCTTTCGGTTGGGGACCGCGCGCGGCTTCCAGATGTTTGTCGAGATCACGTCACGGATGGGCGGCCGCGGTGCCGAGCATGAAACGCGACACGATGTCAACTGCGGAGAGGAAGCGTGTTATCTGCGGACTGTGTTCTCCGTCGAATATCGGCTTGTTTGTGTTTATCCGCGTGCCTGACGTGTTGACGGTAATACAAGCGAAACGATCAGTTTGGACTACGCAAAGTTTATATTATCTAGGTTTATCCTAGGATCCCGCTAGTGAACCGATGATTAGCCGCCGCATTAGCAAGTCGACACGACGAGCGCGCTCGACTCAAGTGCGTGCTGGCGGCAACTCCTTTGAAGACACAGTAAAAAAAGTATATGACACACAAAGAAGTTTCTGTTATATTTCAAATTTTTTTCGTAATATGCGGAATTTCTTAGTTTTATTAGAAAGTATTTATTTGAAAACAAAATAAGTAGTACACAATATACTGTCTTATATTTGCTTGTCTTGTTACTTGAGTGTTTTCTCGTGTATGTTTCTGAATATAATGTGCGTGTGTATATACGCGTATGTATATTACAAAATAATATTTAGTCTGCAATGTGCGTGACCGACATTTTTCGAGTACGAAAAAATGTAGAAAATGGCAAAACCGCCCCGAAGCACCAGTTATGATTCTGGCAGGCAATTTAGGATGGTGCGGATAAGTCCGCCATAACCGTGCCGGATGTGTCTGGACATACGGTATGCGCACGATTAAGCTAGGGTGACCAGAGACCTTCCTCGGTCAATCCCGGGTAAGAGTTTTCTCATTTCCTATCCCGCGCGTATCGGCGCTAGTTTCCTAGGTGTTGTGTGGTGGTGAAAAAAAAATCTATTTTTTTGTTGTTGCAATAGTACGTTGTAGTACCATACTAAATAGCGTTGTGAGCAAAATTAAGATTTATCCATGCAAACATCATAAGATCGATATATATCGCATGTCGATATATCGATCTTTTTTTTTGTTTCTAATTGCCGAGTTTAGCAAAGTGGTAAAACGATTTTCCTTTATAAACAAATTTTTGTTTAAAAATTAAATAGAACATTATAGCGACATTGTAAACTTCAAGTTGATTTGCACAACAATACGGTAATAACAAAAATAAATATTATCCGTATTCTTTGCGGTATATCTACCAAACCTCTTCAGATTTTACTAGTTTGTCTTTTTTTTAATAGGCAAATATCGACTTATCACATTATTTATCTGTGGAACGAAAAATATAAAAAAAATATAAGAAATTCCAAGATCGTTAGAATTTGTCGAGGAAAAGAGTAAGCGCGGAAATAAAATTACGCTCTTTCGCAAATGTAATTGGAAACACGCATCTTTCAAGGTCATTTTAAAATCTATTTTCCACCTCGCGTAACGCGCACAAATTCCAAGTTACAAGCGTATTCGAGTTCACAAATGCAACCTCGGGAAATCGCTGCCGCGCCACGAGAAATTATATAACTATTATTTCTTCTATTACTACGGTTTGCCGCTAAACGTCTGTTGCAAGTAATTGTACGTATTATTACTCCGCGCAATGTCAAAAGAAACAGTTTCGCGTAACAATCGCGGTGTTTTCGCTCGTTCGTTTTCTGCGTAAAAAAAAAAAAAAAAAAAAAAAAAAA
>QVNV01021924.1:0-22339 GCA_014825455.1 Pseudomyrmex pallidus | reverse complement strand
ATTAAAAATTCTATTGTATGCTTACTGCGCTTGAGGGGTTTTACCCAGAGCGCTTTAGAAATATAGCAATAATCAAATCAAATCAAATCCCGGCTCTCGGTGTAATTTTGCGCAAAAGAGAGTATCCGCGCGCGCATTTTTCCCCGCTACGCGATACGAATCCAACAGCCGGAGATTTATATCAGGGCACGAAGGGAGGGGGGAAGCAAGGGGACGTTCGACGATGATCGCTAAATCTAATATAGTTAATGAGCGCCGGCCTTTGTAACCGCGCTCGTTTATCCCAACGACGTGTTTACGACGTACGGTGCGCGGCGCGCTTTACAAAAATTATCTCTTCCCGTTTGCCAGTATTACCACGACGAGATGCGCGCCGCGCGAATTATGCGAACGATTTATGCTAAACAAATGCAAATTGATCGGACAGTTTCATCGGCTAATCTCAACTCGTCGTCGCGGATTAAAAAAAAAAAAGACCACCTTAGCGAGGCAAATGGCGAGCGCGTAATCAGCATACAAATCGTTGCGCATGCTAATAGAATAGAGCGAAGAAATCGCGCGCGCGCGCCCGTATACAATGAATTTCGAAGAAACTCGGTTGAATCCGTTATTCGCGGAGGAGCTTGTGATTTCCACGCAGACACATCGCGTCCGGAGAAAACACACCGCGCGAAACGGATGTTTCGAGCGGCGCTGAATTATCTTACGCGAGAGAAAGAGAAGCACATTCCGCTCGTCTTATATGAGATGAGACATATTTCTCCCTCGCGCCGTCACATTTCCAATCAGCCGGTAATAACGCCCGAGGGCCTCTTAAAATAGCGTTGGAACGCGCGCGCGCACACACAACAAACTCTAGTGTTCTCTTCTTACTCGCAGGTAGTTCGTACACCTCGCTTCGCGAAACGAGCGTACGAAAGAGAGAGAGAGATATATATCCCTTCCGCGTGCTCGTTACTCCGCGAGTTCGCGATCATAATGGCCCTTCTTGTTAAATTGAGCATCAGCCGAGTGATTTACGTTGATTGCTCGCCGAGAGTCGCGCACGCCTAGTCTCTCTCTTTCTCATTTATGTGTTTCGCACGCTTTTTCTTTCTCTCTCTCTTTCTCTCTCCTTCTCGACTCTTATCCCACTCACTTTGTACATAGATGTCGATCGCCGATCTCGATCTCATCTACATGCCCCGGCAATGATCGATCCCTTCGCTTCGGCTCTTGAAGCGGAGAAGAAGTGCCTCGGGCACGGCTCCAAACATTGCGCGCTGCGCTCCCTCTTTCCTCGTTATTCGACGCTCCTCCCTTTGTGCGAGGGAAGAAGGGGTCTTCTCTACCTTCTTCGGTAATAAATTGCTTCTAAGCTTGCTCGCGCGCAAGTGGATATCGAAAAAGACGAGGGAGAGAGATCCTCGATCTCACACGATCGGGAACGCTTAATTACCCGTTTTAGCGCTAGACTACTTCGCGACTAGGTTGCGGGGTGTTAAAATCGAGATTTCGATCAGCCCCTCCCTCCATACTATTACGGCAGCGGTAAAATCAACTTCGGCAGGTGATTAACATCTGTCTTATTCGACCCGGAGAGATGAAATCCCCAAGTTTTTGCCAAACACGTTTTGCCTTAACATTTTATGTAATTAATTAAATTTGTTGGTTAATTAAATTAATAGAAATTAACAGAATTTTTCTCAATTAATAGAATATTTTTAAACAATGAACACAAATAATCTTAGCAACCGTCTATCGACTCTGCTGCACTTCGCAAAGTGTGCAAAATTAATTTTTTAAATAAAAGTTACAGTAAGATCAACCAGGTCGTGGATGTGTGTGTGTGTAGATTAGAGAACTAAAAAACACCTGGCACGGATCCTAGAACGAGCTCGACAACAACGGGCGCGACACCGACGTGACGATTCCGACGTAGCGGGGAATCGAGTTCCGCGCGGCGGAGAAAAGTCAAATGAACCGGAGAGCCGCGCTTCTCTTCTTTGTAGTCGGCGTTCTATCGGGATGCCTAAGCCGGCATAACCGACCCCCTGCGAAGAATGTTCGGCCTTCAAAAACAGAGAAGGAACGCGGCCGGGCGGTGGCGCATGGTTCATAGCGGGCCATTTAACGGTCTTTGCGAAATTGAGTCATCACGCGGTTCCCCTGGAATCTCGAATATTTTCCTCCCGATGCTCCAGCTTCTCCGCTACCATCTTCGCCTCCCCCTTCTCGCTCGCTCGCTCGCTCTCGTGCTCTCTCGTTCGCAGACTCTTGCACATCTCTCCCTCCTCCTCCTCGCGTTGCCATTCGACGGCACATAACCCCCCCGTGTGGATCCTCGCAGCCTCCTTGCACACCTCCGGGGGATCTCGCGAGCTTCCTGCGGATGCGAGCGGATTTCCGAGAAAGAGCGCGATTTCGGCAAGACGGGATCTGTACCGGAGAATTTCTTCGCGTACACGTCATGCCATTCTTGACGCGTAAATTTCCGCGAACAAACGCGCGAGATACGTAATGATTTCCTGTCTCCACTCGAGTTCGCTTTTGTGATTTTATCTCTCGAAAATACAATTTTCTGGAATTTTTTGTAGGAAAAAAAAAAGACGCATCGGTGAGTCTCAAGAGCTATTTTACATAGAAAACGCTTGAAGCGGCTATTTGCGACAGGAGACCGTCGAATTAAACTTCGGCAGATATCTCTCTGCGTGGTCTTTTCATCTTCCTATTTTTAGCTTCGCGGTCGTAATCGTTACGGTCACGGATTCGCCGGCGACGCAAGCGAGAAAGGACATTGATTGCGCGCTCGCGGAAGAAACGACGTTTCTCGACGTTAACCTTCGCGCGAGGAATCAGGTTCTCGTCGAAACCGGGATCAAGACGGGAACGTACGTAATTTACGACGCGCGCGATTTGCAATGCAAAAAGGGGGGGAAGAAGCGACAGCCGAGAGAGAGAGAGAGAGAGAGATTTTGTCGTTTAATTTCGATCTCTCCGCGCGCGCGTTTCTCTCGAACATATTGCGTCGTCGCTTCCCTCGCTCGCAGGTAAACCGATGAATCATTTAGAGAGGGTTGGCCGCGTTCACCACCCGGGAGATCGACTCTTTAATCGAGTCTTTCCACGGGAAGCAAAAGACGGTAATCTCCTTCCGAAACTTTCCGCGGAACTTCGCTCGATTTATCGGTGGGGGGGGGGAGGAGAAATAATTCATTTGCTCCGCGTCGCGGCTCGATTGTGTCGCCCCGCGGGACACAATCGCGATTTTCACGGTCTTTCTTTCCGCAATTAATCCCGCAACGTCACTTCCCCTACGTTCGCGCGCATTTGTGTTTTCTTTTCTCACAACTTCTTTCAAATGAGATATTTGCGATTCGTCCAATCCTCCAAATATCCGTCCTTCTCGTTCGCAACACGTGACGTTATACATTTTTAATTAACTCGACGCGCGAGTCGTTGTCGTCGTCGTCGAAATACGTGACTCTCTGGTTGGAGCACCTTCTTTGGCAAGAAAACTCGTTTCGCTCGTCGTGATTAACGCGCGATTTCCAAGCGACGACAGCGATTCGCTCTCGTTAGAATTCTCCGCACCGAGCGCGCCTCTACGAGTTTATCCGTCAGGGGATGTGGGGGGAGGAGGGGGAGAGGGGAACCAAAGTGCCACGGCGTGATTCTGCTTACCCTTACGGTTAAACGTTATTTCAATTACGACACGTTTGATGTCGTCTGGCGCCGGGTTTTACGGTCACTCGCGCGCGCGCGCGCGCCGCGCCGACGACCGTT
The DNA here is from genome assembly GCA_014825455.1 of Pseudomyrmex pallidus. Classification (NCBI taxonomy): domain Eukaryota; kingdom Metazoa; phylum Arthropoda; class Insecta; order Hymenoptera; family Formicidae; genus Pseudomyrmex; species Pseudomyrmex pallidus. Next base: position 18,574 of record QVNV01021924.1, on the reverse strand, counting down.
AAACCTTAACAGCTGTGAAATCTAAGCGACGATAAGGTGGCGCGTGGTGTGCGCCATTTACTCGCTCCAATCGGCCGGAAATCAATTCATCGGCGAGAAACTTTCCCCTCCCTGCCCTTCCGCGCCGTGTCAACAGGCTCCTTTGTTTCGTCGAACGGTTACCTCCGCATTTGTCATCGCGTATTGACCGCGTTCAAACGCGGTCGTACACACACGTATGTACGTACATACGTATTGCGACGCCGAAACGAGGTCTCTTCCGACTTCGTTAATTGTCGATGAAATCAAATTCCAATAAATGAACGCGCTCGTTTCTTCTGACGCAACGCGACCGAAATAATAATAGACGGTCGCGAGTTGTTTTTTGTCCCACACCGATCCACTTGCGCGATGAAATTAAATAACAATAATATAAAGTAATTATACAATTTGTAAATATTATTGTTTTTTGTAAGTAATACAAATTAAAAGTGAAACTTTGTGGTTTGTTAATTATTTCACATTTTATATCGAGCAGAAATTTATATTTTAATAATATTTTCTACGTGGCGCGCGCGTACTTAAATTATAATTATTCCAGATTGTTTCTCTCTCTCTCTCACACACCAAGTCTCGCATTACGCGCGATAAAACAAATTCTCGAGGACATTTGGGAATTTATACACGCTTTATTTCCGCGTATCCCTGTTGATGTAGTTTTTGATCGCCGCAGTTTGTTACCGTATTCTCATATATATATGGTCGGCGGAAAAATATTTCCGTCTCTCTCTTCCACTTTGCGCGCCATGAGCGTACGCTATATACGCGGTGCGCATTGTTGTTTAAAAAATAGAGTAAAACGCGGCAAATGGCATATTCGTGTTGCTAAATCCGGCGGAGGATGTTGGATTTTCATCCGGCGGCGCGATGAAACTCCCTCGCGTGCATTCGAATCGATGTCCCCCTCTCCCGCTCTCCTCTCTCCGCGCCGGTTCTTTTCACCGTTTCGAAATCGGCCGTCTCTCGTTATCGACACTTTCGAGCGGTTTATATTCGCGTGTAACCGCGCGAATCGAGTGAAAGCATCAACTCCCCGGTTCTCTCTTCCTCTCGTCCCGTTTCACGTATCGTCTCGCGGGACGTTTCTCTCTGTTCCCGTCTCTCTCTTTCCCCGTTTTCATTTTCCGCACGTCTCATTACGATTTATTATCTTCGTTATCGTTTCGAATTACGTCCGCGCGCGCATCTTTTGCGCGGACATTCTCTCTCGGATTGAGTCGCCGAACGAGCCGCTTTTCCACGTGCTCTCTCTCTCTCTCTCTCTAATTCCGCGCGCGGCGCTAATTAAAATTTATGACACGAGCGCGCTTTATCACCCGCTAAATTTAGCCGCGAGTTTTGCCGCGAAAATAGTTTCCGCGCGGATCCCGCGCGCTGCTGAAGCTGCTCTTTTTCCGCGCGATCCTCTTCTCCGTCCTCCCTCCCTCCTCGTATATCGCTCGTCGTTTAGTGTTCCCGTAACGACCGTTACGCGGCTAATCTGTATTATCCTGTCGCAGGATAAAAATAAATAATCGCGCGATCATTTTAAATGTTTCGTCCTCGTAAAAATTGCTAAAAAACATTAACTAAATTGCCATTTTTATGGATGTATTCTTTTTTTATGGACGCGAATGACGTTGCGTTTTTCCCACAACAGCCGAGAATATATTTTTAATTGCGACAAGAGAGGAAAGGAAAGATTTATTTTTATCGCGAGAGAAAAGACCGTGAACTCTGACAATATTCGATTCCGGTTTCTATCTCCGCGCGGGTTTTTGAGATTCACAATCTCTCGGATTAAATACGTACAACAACGCCGATGATGATTGGCTCGTTTCTGCCATAAAGCGAATTTTATATGGCGCTTCGCTCCGCGAGTCTCGCGCTCTCAAAGCCTATTTCGAGCGGTTGGCTCGAGGGTTTGTTTGAATCCCCCGGCCTGGAGATCTGCTTCTCGTCAATTCTAGAAGGAATGCCCGCATCCGAGAGACTTGCGAGAATGCAATCTTCGTCACGGAGCTTTCATTTCCCAGGACCAATCCTGACGCTTCTGCGGATTCCGCGATTGTTTGTTTCCATTCCCGGCGAGGAAATCAGAATTTATTGAAGCATCCAGATTTTTCGTAAAAACGACTTGAAAGAACGGAAAACAGAGAGAGAGAGAGAGAGAAAGAGAGAGAGAGAGAGCGAGCGAGAGAGGGAGAGAAAAAGAGGCGAGCTTAAAAGAGAAGCTGAAGAGAGCCAGATATAACGTTCAACAGAGTTCTGCGAAGGCTCACTCAACTCTTCACGAGTCCTTGAATATCCGTTAATTATAGACAATCGATCTCATTAAACGCAGCTAATGTTGTACCTCTTCCTCTCTTTGGCATTTAAAATAATAGAAAGTATAGGATGCTTAAGAAAATGTTAACCCTTCTGTGAAAGTAACTTTAATTTTAAAGAAAACAGAATCAATTCTTCATCGTGTGCGAAAAAGCAAATTCCTCGAACAAAAATAATTAATATTAATTAGGGAAACTCTGTTAAAATAATCATATTCCCGTATAATAATGGAATAAATAAAAGCTAATCTTTTATAAACAATTAGCGTGCGAGTAACAAATGTAATTTTGCCTTCAAAGAGTCTCCACTGGTCATTGGAATCTTCTTCGGGTGATAATCTCTAGAGGCTCACATTTCACATTTCAAATTCTCGATATGTCCGTTAACATTTTTTTTCGAAGCACCCTGTGCAAATGATAGAATTGTGCATACGTTATCCCCGAGAATCATCGGCACGTTTATCGTCAATTTTTGCATTTTTGCACAAATAATATCGAATAGGAAAAACAACTATAACGATATATAAAAAAATCAGTAAAATAATATTTTTGCGCGATGAGATAAAGCGATGTAAACCGCTTAAGGATTATCAATTTTATGCAACACTCGCTCGTTCGATTAATGAAACATACATATTTCACATGTGCTCGGCAAATCGAATTCTTTAATTCCCGGATTAAAAAAAAAAAAAAAAACAAATTTCCATTGCATAATAATGCAACAACATCGTACAAACAAAAAACGATCGGAGAAATGAAATCGCGCGCGCGGATTTCAGAGAGAGAGAGAGAGAACTCTTTTCCTCCTTTGTTTGCTTCGAGCTTGTTTCGCGAAAAGAGTTAATCGCGACCGGATTGTTGCGCAATTTGGTTTTATTTAATATACGAACTGATTATATGCGCCAGCCGACGACGATAAAGAGCCTCTCGATTTATATTCACGTATAATTTCGCCCGTGTGTTTCAGGTCGCAACGAGCTGATCGCCCGTTACATTAAATTGAGGACCGGTAAAACGAGAACGCGAAAACAAGTATCTTCACACATACAGGTTCTCGCGAGAAGAAAACTCCGGGAGATACAGGCGAAACTCAAAGTGGTAAGTATTCGCACATTTATAAATTTTCCCAGTTTGATACGCTTGTAATTTAATTTTTCTTAATATTTTTTTCAACGCGCGCCGCGTCGAAATTTTTGGTTTTTTTTTCTTGTCTCTTTTGTGGAGGGACGAGATCAATGTTTATTTGTTCTTTTTTTTTCTTCAACGCGATTTGTGTTCAAACTTACCGTTTCACACGAACTCTCGTTGTCTCGTTATGTAAGCGCGATATTTGAGAGATTAATCGAAACGAATTGCATTAATGCCACCGGTTTGGCGCCACGCGTGCGTATATTATGATAATGAAATGCGAAACAAATGCGGTTTTGCGCGATCGCGATCATTTATTTAACGGTATTACAATATAATATTTGTTGACGTTCGTTACGTCGCCCGATGAATTGAGCGAAATGTCGCGTGCGCGCGTGTCGTTCCGCTCGGTGTCGAATTGTCGTTTTAAAAATCCCTTCGCGAGAGATTCTTTATTTCTCTCTCTCTTTCTCTCTCTCTCTCTGCGGCTGATGTACATCTTTCGAATTTAGTAGAAAAAAAAAATTAACGTATCGAGTTTATTTTTAGAGTCGCACGCGAAAGAAAAAAAGACGCGCGCGAAAAGTCTTTGATGTGTTCTTTCACTTGATAATCTCTTACAAACGATGCAACGTTCATTGCTGAAACGCGGTGTCAGCTGTGTCGAAATAATCGAAATTCTGTTGCAATTCTCTCGCGAAATCCCACCCCTGACGGACAGCGGTAGCACGGCGGTAATATTAAATCGCGACCGGCAGTGCGCGAGCATTAGCCCGGGCCGTTGCGGAATCATTTTCGAGGATAGGGAAGAGAGAGAGAGAGAGAGAGAGACACGCGCGTATCGAGAGGAGCATTGCTGCGGGATAAATCACGCGTAAAAATGAACCCGGCCCGTTTAATCAACAGCTGAATTATTAAAGCGATTCGCGAACAATTGCGCGCCGGTTAATAAATCAAAGCACGGCGGTGCAATCGGCGGTGCCTCCATTTCGTCGATGGGTGGCGAAATAGCAGGAAACAGAAAACACGAGTGTGAAAGAGAGAGAGATGGGAGGGAGAAAGAAGAAAGAGACAGAAATAGCGAGTATTGTTTATACAGGATCGGTCAATATTCGAAATAGAAAAGAGCGAAAAAAACAAGTCGAGCGTGTAAATTAACCGCGTGCGATTGCGCGCCGACAAAACTCTCCCTTCTCCCCCGTTGAAAGTAGGAAAACAAAAACGAAGAAAAAAAAATCTATCTCATTTTAATTGACGGCGATATAAAGCGAAATTTTTGTTCGGATATTTCGCGCAATTTCGACGCGCGGCTATCAAATAGATCGTTAGATGTGATTCGTGTTGATAGCAAGAGAAAGAGAGAGAGAGAGAGAGAGATTGATAAATATAATTTATAACTAATTATCGCCAACGTATTACGCTCGCTTCTCCTGATCTAATTAGCGATATATTCGCCGATTCGGAAACACTCGTGCAATCTCCGCGATTGTTTGTTTGATTTTTGCGATATAATATACAGTCCCGTGTTGTGTAGAAACAAAAACCAAGATGAAAGAGAACGCGTCGATGCTTTACGAAAGTATATGCGTGCGAAGCAATTCGGAGGACGATAGTTTTCGCGAATAAGACCTCTCAAGGCCGATGGATAACGAAAACTTTCCGTTTAAATTTCGAGCGAGCTTTTGCAAGTTCAGATCCTATTAGAGAGACGCGAACGATGATGCGATTATATACTCCTGATTTCACTTTTCTTTCGCAAGAACGTTCCTCACAAAGGTAATTTCTAATATACGCGCGACACGTGCATTAACATTTTTTTCCTTTATTTTTCCTTTTTTTTTTTTTTTTTGAAACGCGCAACTCTTTTAAGGTCTCGTTTCCTCCTTTCTCTCTCCCTTCATCCCCCCGGGAGAAAACGTTTCTGAAAAAATGCCAGCATTCTCAAGCAATTTTAATTACGCTCGCGCGTGTGCGACGTCCGCGTAATAAGATGTCGTTTCCGTGCGCGCGGTTTTCCCGTGCCGCGATGCCATTTATGAAATACTTGCGCGGGTTTTCGTTTTTAAGCACGGTCAGCCGCAGCTGCAGCGACTGCAGTAGAGAGAGAGAGAAGAGCAGCCCCCGCATACCGCGAACATTATTCAGAAAAGTAGCGGGCGCGCACACGAGTCCACCGTGACGTAATTTTCTGGTTTTCGCGTTCGCAGGAAAAGGGGGAGAAACGCGCGCGCCGCCGCCGCGGCTCTTTTGCCGCGAGGGAGAGTCGGCGACCGCCTCCTGCGGCTGCGAACCGCGCGCGATTTATTTATCCGGCCGGAAAGGGAAAAAGAATTTCGCGAACAAATGCTCTCTCGCGTTTCACGTCGCACTCTTTCTCTCTCTCTTTCTCTCCGCGAATCCTCGTTTTCGCGTTTATAATTTTAATAAAGCGGGGATGCGATTTGAAAACGCGCGGTAACTTCGCGTGTTAAAATATGCGCGATTGGACCGATAAAAATCCAACCGTAGATTTTCCACGTGTTTTTCGGGTGCAGTTTTTTGGCATTTTAAAAATTTACGCGGAGAGGAAGCAACGAAAAGAGCGAGAGAAAAAGAGAGAGAATTTGGAGAAACAGTAAATTTTTTATTATCAAGTCTTTCTGCGCTCGAAATCTCAGCTCGAAAATTTCACCCTATTTTTCCGTCGCGTTTCCATCGCCATTATTTGCGTTTATGTTAACGACGCGTGTCACGTTTCATGCGAGGTTTGATTTAGCGCCGCTTTTGCTCTCGCGAATTTTCAACGCGCCGCCCATCAAACGACGACGAAGGGGTAAGAGAGAAAGAGGGTTGCACACACTCTCTCCGACTATCGCGGTCTATCGAGAACGTTCACCGTTTTATCTATTTTGGAAATAATTGCACCGGGCATTACGGCGTAATTAATTGTTGCGGTGTAAACGTACTCCCGATAACGGGGCAGCGGGTTGTGGAGCGGTTGTGCGCGCGCGATATATATATAGGGATGGGTCGCCGCGCGCGCGGGGAACAGAGGGTGCCCAAAAACGGGCGAGCAGCGTTTCAGAATGTCGATAAACATGTCCAACCCCGTTACCCGCCCGATCCTCTGCATTCCTAGCGTGTATTCGAGAGATGAAGGGCGAGAGAGACAGAGAGAAGGAGAGAGAGGGAGAGATAGAACGAACACACGGCAGCACATGTGGGACGAAGGGTGGAAATTAAAAAAAGCGACACGGACTGCACCCTCTCAATTAACCGAATTGATTTTCCGCTGCAAATTCAACGCGCGCCTCTCTCGCACAACGTGAACAACGGGGGATGGCCTGCGCGAAATGGACTTTTCGCGGGTAATCGATGTCATCCAGCATTCATAAAAAATTACATTCTGCTCGGCAAAATTCGCGCACCGCACCGAAAATCGTTTTTTTTTTTTTTTTTTCGCAAATCGACCTTACCGGTTAGTATCCGCCAATTCGCTTCGATGTACCACCGTCAATTTCGAAACAACTGCGAGAAGAGACCATCTCTTTTCTGCGGTTTTATAACACATATTTATAATATTTTTTTTTTTTGCGAAACATAAAAGAGACAATCACGATATAACGTAATTCGATGAAAATTAAAAACTATATACGCGCGTTTCAAATTTCCTACCCCTCCCTTAATCAAAAAACCGAAAATACAGGAACGTTCTCTTTCATTTCAGGAAACGACTTACTTGGTGAGAGCGCAAAATAAATTTTAACGATTTAACTTTTAATTCGTCGCACACACACACACATACAGAGAGAGAGAGAGGACTAATGTATGTTCATCAGATGCCTGCGTTTACTTGTTTTCAATAAGATTAAAATTACACTTTTTTTCAGACGAAGATACAGAAAGTCGATTTATGCACACGCTGACGATTTCATTAAAACGAACTTTCCGAGTTCTCGCAAATTGATCGTAAAATCCGCAGAGTAACGGAAACACGGAAGCGTCTCTCTCTCTCTCTCTCTCTCTCTCTCTCTCTCTTTCATGAAACACCCCTATTTCGACGCGAACACGCGAGAGGCGTAAACAACGTCGAGAGCAAAATGTAACCCGTGATTTTCGGTCGCGCGTCGGCTAAATTCTTTATTGCATTGTTACGCGGGCGGCGCTTCATTCCGCCCGACCAGCACTCGTAGTGACTCCTCCATTACGGATTTATGAACGAAATTGAAAATCCCCGTACCTTCGCGGGATGAGAGACAGAGAGAGAGAAAGAGAGAGAGAAAGAAAAAGCAAAAGCAAAACAGAGAGAATGACGGAGCGAGAAAGAGAAGAATAGAATGAGAGAGAAAGAGAGAGAAAGTGGCGAATCGGCGCGGGATGGTCGGGCGATGGGGGTGACGGTGGCGCACGGGCAATTTTCCCAACGTCACGGCAACGAACCACCTCTCGTTCGCCTCGTCAGCGATTTTCGGTCGGGCGCTGATTAAAACGACGGCTTTCCGATAAAAGCGCCGCCGAATTCCCGCGAATTTCTGTCGCAACCGTACTCGTCGCTCGCTGCCGTTGTTTCTGCAATCAACTGCATTGAGCGATCGCGATCGATTTCATCGTCCGGTGCGGCGCGCGATGGATGGGAACGAACAAAAAAAAAAAAAGAAAAAAAAAAAGAAAAAAGAATATGCCGTGGATCGGGAGGGGTGGGAAGAAAGAGGGGGACGGTAATCGCGCGTCCGGGAGCGGCAAATTGATTCGCATCATTGAGAATGTTACGAATTTATTCGCCAACTCTGTTGATTGATTTTTTTTTTTTTTTTTTTTTTTTTTTCGAGTCGCGTCGCTCTCTGTGTCCTTCCACAGAAGGGGATGACACGATCAAACAAAACGCGCGCACAACGCGAAATTCATCGAATAAATATTACGCCGTTTAAAGCTCGAGAGTTTCGCATTAAAACTTTTTACTCTTTACGTTCCAATTGCAAGCGCTTGGTTTGTTACATTTATATACGTTTTGAAAGATACCATTTTGCTCTTGTGTGACTTTTTAATAAATCTCAAATCGCGAGAGCGACACGTTCGTTGGACCAATTCGGAGTCGATTTGTTTCCGTCGATTATACAAGAGCCATCGAAACGTGCGCTTCACCGATTTGCAAATAATTTTTCAAAAATAAAGAGTTTGTTTTTGTTTGCGAGTAAATTCCAAGTAATTTCGCGAATCGACTCCGAATTTGTCAAGGAATTTCGTCTCTCGTCGCGCGCGTTAGGAAAAATCCGTGCGACAATCTGTGAGAGAGATTCTCTCAGAGCTGAGAGAGAGAGAGAGAGAGAGAGAGAGAGTCGCGAACAAACAACACAAGCATGCTTCTCGTTTGGCATCGCGTGGTAATCGATCTGAAAATTTGTCAGGATCATGCCGCCAAGGAGAAGGCGCTCCAGACTATGTCGAGTATGTCGAGCGCCCAGATAGTATCAGCTGGAAGTGCGATACACAACAAGATGTCCCCCGCCCTCGTGGGGCCCCTTGCCCTTCATGCTTCCACCCCTGTCTCCTATCCTGGAGCGGTAAGTCCTGATCTCGGAGAGGGAATCCCTTGAAGACGGTCTCGTTTCTCTCTTTTTTTTTCTTTCTCTTTTTTTTTCCTTTCTATTATCGGCTTTTCTCTTCAAAAGAGCCACGAGCTTTAGGGTGAGACGACGAGACGAGCAGATCGTAAAATGCAGATTGATCGAGTTAATCACTGTAATGGAGTGGTTTTTTTTTTTTCATGGTAAAATCAATCTTAAGAGAACGAAATACATAAAGAGAGCGACTTTGATCTCCTCCGACCTGTAATTTTCTCTTATGTTGACTCTGCCACATAAAAAAAAAAAAAAGAAGAAACATAAGAAGAAGAACTTGACGTTTCTCGAGAGCAAATTGTCGGAGATGCCATTTTGGAACATTTTCAGGAAATAAGCTTTGGGCGAAACTAGTTTTTTTTGTTTTTTTTTTTGGTTTTAGCGAAAACGCACATATTTACAATATATTGACTTTCATCAGGAGAAGGACAGCTTCACGATTTCATTAATTGCGTGTGAATATTCATGTGATACGCTCTCGAAATAACGGCGCAGTACGTGACATTTTTACGTGTGACGCTCATCCACGTGTTCAAACGGACCGAAAGGTTCGGGGAAAAAGACGCGTGCCCCGCACAAAATGTCTCGTCGTCTTCGAGAAATACGAACCTTCCGCATTATGTCGGAGTATCACTGTCACGGTTTTTGTGGGTCTCTTTTAAAGTTCGTGACTGGTTCCCCTAACCGCTTCGCCCGATAACCGCTAATCCGCCTGCCGAAGGCAATCACTGTCTCGTGTGGCTTGTCGACTGACCTATAAATTTGTTTTGTTTTTTTTTGTGCCTCGCGCGGAGTTTGAGATAACAAACGTGTAATTAAAATGTCACGTCACGAGATAAGGATTACGAGCGAATGTGATACTAACTTGCCAATACTCGCGCGTTCGCGATTAATATAAAAAAAAAAACTCGGAGATATCAGTTTCAAGCTTTGTACATATCTGTGATGCAATAAATCATCGTTTACGCTGTTAAAATCTTTTTTTGTGTGTATCAAAAAAAGAAAAAAAAATTCCGTTCAGTAAGGGAAGGTGAAATTGCATTTTCGATATTTTTTTTTTCATCACAACCCGCGAGAAGCGACACACAATCGGTTATCACACGTTTTGAAGATAATCAGCGAGTTTTTTGTATAGTTTCTAAATTTGTACGTGTTGCTTCTTTCTCGCGTAAAAAAAAAAGTAGTCGTTAGATTGAAAGGATAAAATAGACAGCGAACATACGTTTTCCGTTTTCGTTTCTTTCCGATGTTTTTTTTTTTTTCTGTTCAATTTCGTTTTTCTTTTTATCTGTTCTTGTTTGGTGGTTTTTTTGTTTTGTTTTCGTCATCTTTGTTTGGTGTAACTAATCAAGAAAAGACATTTTTGGCAAAAACGGGGAGAAAAATTTGTTTGTTTTCGCTACAAAACCGCGAACTTTCTTCTGTGTGCGAAAGCTTTCAAAGACTAACCATCCCCCGCACAAGCGACGACAACCCCCCGCTCTCTGCTAATACGCCGCCCCTGGGGGCCCTTGTTGTGTATTGTTGGATTTGTCCGTTGCTCTAATCTTGTACATATGTATCACCTGGGAATCATTCACACACACACACACATACACAACGAAAATTTACAAACGTTACATGCGTTACACTGGACGTATAACGAGAAACGTTATTGTGGCTTATCACAAACTGTCTTTCTTTCTCTTTACGTAATCATACGACTATTAGCTTTTTATTATTGTTGTTGTTGTTCTCTCTTGTGTTCGTTCGTTTCGTTTTCCTGTCGCTTGTCCCTCGCCCGACTCAAGCTCGTTGGCTTCCGAAAATCAAAGATTTTTTGAATTTTTTTTTTCCCCATCAAAACAGTGTGTAAGAGAAAATATTTCGAAAATATAGAAATTAGAAAAAAAAAAACAAACACACGCTTTGATTGATTTTTCCTCGCTTACTTCTTTCTCCGTTTTGATTTTTTTTTTCAATTTATTTCTCACGTGTTCGAATCTCTGACATTTTGAAATATGTATTTGATGATCAAATTTTTATTCAAAGCTTCTTTTTATTAGATCAGATCGGCTCTAAGTCGTTAATTGCCGTGTGAGAAACGTTAAATAAATCTGCGACGTGCTTCCAGCAATTTTGGCAGCCAGGTCTACAGCCGGGAACGTCTCAAGATGTGAAGCCGTTCCCTCAGCCTGCCTACACTGGGAAACCGGCGACGGCAGTTTCGACCGGAGACATTGTCCAGGCGCAACATCCACCGCCGTGGGAAGGACGCGCCATCGCGACCCACAAACTCAGGCTCGTCGAGTTCTCGGCCTACATGGAGCATCAGAGAGATCAAGAGATAGTGAGTAATAGTAGTGTAACAAGATAAAACCGAGGTAATCCCGATACGAGATCCACTCTCTCGTGTGTCTCGACAGACACGCGAGAAACACGGAAAACAGACCGTTTATTCTCAAATTGTTTGTTTTCTTTTCTCTCTAGTTCCACAAGCACCTATTCGTCCACATAGGAGGTTCCGTGACTTACGCGGATCCGCTGCTTGAAGCGGTCGACGTCAAACAGATATACGACAAATTCCCGGAAAAGAAGGGCGGTCTGAAGGAACTCTACGACAAGGGACCGCAAACGGCCTTCTTCCTCGTTAAGTTTTGGGCTGATCTCAATAGCAACATTCAGGACGAAGCTAACGGAGTGTTCTACGGTGTTACGAGCCAGTGAGTGAACTCGATCCGTGACTCTGCACGATCCTGTGCAATTCGCTATGCAACGTGTGTATATAAATTTAATTAATCGTTTTGTGCGACAGATACGAGAGCAACGAGAACATGACGATAACGTGTTCGACGAAAGTATGCTCCTTTGGAAAGCAGGTGGTGGAGAAGGTGGAGACAGAGTACGCCAGGTTTGAGAACGGCAGGTTTGTGTATCGCATCAACCGCTCGCCCATGTGCGAGTACATGATCAACTTCATCCACAAACTGAAGCACCTGCCAGAGAAGTACATGATGAACAGCGTTCTCGAGAACTTTACCATCCTCCAGGTTGGCATCCACGTTTTGTTTATTGTCGCGATACACGTCAATGTAATCAACGTGGGGTTTTACTCTGACACTTGTTGTACCTTCCTCAGGTTGTCACGAACAGGGATACGCAGGAAACGCTATTGTGCACGGCATACGTGTTCGAAGTGTCAACGTCCGAACACGGCGCTCAGCATCACATATACAAATTGGTCCAAGACTAGCCTGTTTGAACCTGCTCGCCATGCAGCCATCCACCCCCATCAGTGCCTACCATCACATAAGAATCATCCATATGCGTACACACACGATTTACACTGTAAGGACAGAGATATGATACACACACATACATATATACAAAACAGACACACGCACGCATATATTGCGCGTGATATGCAAGCGTGAATATATATGTGGGTGTCGACACGCTTGTTGAAACACTTACACACGGAAATATTTTCGCGTCCATAGTTAGGTGAGTTTCGATAGAAAATATTCGGTCAATGAGAAGGGAAAAAAAGTTCTAGAGAAATAATAAGTTCAATATAAACTACGATTGTAGATAATATTGCATCAATACATAATATTTATTTACAATTAAATGTAAATAAATATGAAATATTGTGTAAGCCACGCCCAACCCTCCCCAGAGCGTTCGTCATCCGGTGGACGACTTCATATTTGAAAGATGAGACAAATTCAGACATAGAATAAATTATATATATAAATATATATATCGTTGAATGCTCTGCAACGGTTCTCTCTCATTTCTCGATACTTTGCTCACTTTTAAACTCTGTCTCTGTAACATTGCTAAAAGAAAAAAAAACATTCAGATAACACGCGCTACGAACGTTTTCTGTGAAACTCCTTAAAAGGGACTTTTTACACACAAATGTACACGCAATGTATAAATAGAGTACTGGCCAGCCCGAGCTTGAGTTTGATTCAAAGTTTATACTTTTTAACAACTTGTCGCGTCTTCGACGTGCGTACTTGCGAGAAAAAATTCTCAACAAGCATGCGCTGGATGGGACACAAGTGTCTCTTTAAGGCATTACACGCAATTAAATAAATTTTATAATATAAAATAGATATATAAATCGTACATACATATATATTTTATGATCACAATCATCAAGTTTAATCGGCGGATCTCTCTCTCGCGCGCGCACACACATACACACATACACACAGTTCGTCGAGATTTTAATAAAAAAAAAAAAAAAAAGAGTTACAATAAATATTAAGTTAGAATCGACAATAAATTTTGGTATAAAAAAATCTACGTGAAAATATAAATATGTATTAAAAAAAAAAGAAGAAGAAGAAGAAGAAGAAGAAGAACAAAGAAGCAGACTCTGATCTCGGAAAGGCATGGTACCCCAACAACATGATTTAGTATTATAGTTTTTATTATTAAATTAGACGATAGAGAACCGAGACAAGACATCCACACACAAATATAAATATATTATGTATAAGAGTATATATGTTAAATATTAATGCAATGATTACGATTTACATTGTTATAAATGATCGTGTATAAAGTTGTCTAAGTTTTAAAATGAAAATGGAGGTTCGACCGCGAGATATATAATACCAAGACAAAACAAAAAAGCCATTTATATACGATTTGTTTTAAGTTTCGCGAATTTTCAACGCATTTGCGTCATTAATTTTCAGAAGTTAGATCGAAGAAAGATAAAATATCGTGCGTCAGTATATCATATAATGCGTTTCTTTAAGCTACAAGTCACGGAACTGTGCTTTTTTCATATCTGTATATTATATTCACGTGCGAGAATTACACCAGTACGAAACTTTTTGCTACAGCCATCATCAACCTTCAATGAATTTCTAGAAAGAGAATATATATATATATATATATCTACATATAGTATATATATATATGTATATATATATAGTGATCACTTTTATATATTTTTGAAATGCGATCTTTTTAAAAAAAAAGCACTCGCTAATGTGCAAACTCACCATTCTTAGAAGGCAGCGACACTTAGGTTAGAGGAATGTGTTTGTATTTCTTTTGTATTTCTACATGTATGTGTATATGTACATACGTATGCATATATTATGTTCATATACATATATGCATATGTATGTGGTATATAAAATTATATATTAATTATTAAACTTTTTAAAATATATAATTTATATATAAAATTTATATGTACGAATACACATATGTGTATAGATACAAATCGCCTTACTTTATAAATTATATTCTAAGTTTATTTTCTATAGTTCTTACCGATGAATGATTTTTTTCTTACTTAGTGTTTGTTTTTATCTTTCTGCTACACTTATTGCAAAGCGATATATCAGATTACATTGATTACAGATAGAGGAATAGTCACCGTTATTTTATTATAATCACCATCAATAGCTGTGTAACTATATGAGATAGGGACGTAGATCTCTCTCTCTTTGAAAAACACACCCCCTTCTTAACATTTTTCACCGGGACATAGCGAAATCTATCTCGAAAAATGTAATAAGACATATGGCGACTTCGTAGTGGCACAGAGAGCCCGTCGATATTCGTTTGATACTTTGACTGCAATACCGCTCTGCAAAACAATTTCTGTAGAAAAAAAAAAAGTATTTTTTCAGAGCGCGTTGATAAATGATAATAATAGCAGTGTTATGTTGCGAACAACAAAAAACCTGTTTCGTACTTAATAATGTAATTTACGCGTTTACCACACACGTACACATGGACCATAGAGGAATTTATACGTGCAAAATTTTGTTTTTTTTTAACAAAATCATTGTTTAAATGAGTAGAGGACCATCATATCTCGACAATTGACTTATTTAATTACATGTCTCATTTATAGATGATTTATGTGTAAAAATGCACACGAAAACTCTTTACTTTCATCTGAGCTGTTGTGGTGTGACCGAAAAAAAAAACAAAAAAAAAAAACAAAAAAAACCAACAACAAACTTGCCTATAGAGCAGTGAAACGTTTAACATTTAAGCAAAAACTCGTGTATATTTTATAAGAAGATAATATTACTTTATATTGTGTATTCTTACTTTAATTAATTTTTACAGGACAAGTGGCAATGTATTTTGATCTCTCTTTTAGTCAGAAATAATGTCGCTTTTTATTTGGGGGGAATGAGAAGTGAATTTAACTATGTGGTTGACTGGAGTAGAAAAGAATTTATATTTAATCGATAGGTGAATGTGTTTCTTTTTTTGTTTGAGAAAAAAAAAATTAAAAACAGGCAGCTTTTTCGTACATACCTTTTACTTATTGTTACCGTTTTTCTTTTTCTTTTTTTTCGTAAGCTTGGTGTCCATTTGAGAGTGAACCTCTCGGAGTAGAAAGAGCAAAAAAGAAAAAAAGAAAAATTACAAATAACAGAGTAAAACTTTCTATAGTATTCTCGAGCGCGTATATACACGCGTTTATATATAACTCTCGAGAGTAAGGCAGTATTTTTCTCAAATGAACACTAGCCAGTAGTAATTCGTAATGTTGTTCTTTTTATATTATACTTATTATATCAAAATAAAAAATTGTGATGATCCGCCAATTGATCACAATTGATGCATATCAAATTGATATTGTGACCACGACGATGCTATAAAGCTTTTTTTTTGCGATGATTTGTTTATCATTATCCTAACTTTTCTGAGATTTTTTTGTAATTTTAAGTGAAAATTGTAAAATGTTGAATTTTCACATTGTAAACATTTGTAATTAACAAAATGATCAAAGAAAAACGTCTCGTGGTTATACATCGAATCGCTTTTAGTGTAACGCCTTGTTGTTTTCAAAAAAAAAAAAAAACTGCGCAATATCGTTGAAAGATACTCACGGCAATTCGGTTTTTCGACTATGTGAAGAATTTTTTATTTTGTATGGCAATTTGAAACGAAAGAACGTGGGCAGAGAGAGGAGTGCGAAATTGTGAAAGAGGAGAGGAGAGCGCCGACGGTTAATATTAACATTTAACGCGTGTAATGATTTTAAAGTAAGTAAATTACATTTGTAAGAAAAGATTATGAAAATATATATTTATCTATGTCTTCTGTGAAGATAGAAAATAGTACTCTCTCACACTATATATTGACGATATCAGAAAGCAACAACAAAATCCGATTACAAAAAGAAGAAAACGATTACAAAAAGGAAAAAAAAACCGCAGAAGTTTAGACTAAGAAAAGAAAGAGACAACTTGTGCACAATACATATGATACGATCGATCTCGATTGACTCAAGATTTGTTAAATATCTTTGTACATATATATATTTACATGAGAAGACCATGAGAAATTGTTCAAGTTCCAGCAGCTACATTTTTCTAATAAGTATATAACGCTGTGTAAGAGAAGAGAAAAATCATGTTGCTTGCGTAGCTCTTTGTAAATCCCACAGTTCCACACTTCTAAACTAAAATTATATACGCGAAACTGTGTGTTAAATATTTTCATATAGAGAATATATAAAATTAATCTATTGATTGGTTATTGTAAATGCGATGTTTCGAGACGAAGAAAATTGCGTTTGTTTTATAATTATATAACGTAATGAATATATATGTTATACTTATGCCGGCAAATAATGAGGCAATTATTCAAAACAATTAATTGAAAAATCAATCATTCGCAGATCGAAATAAATTTCTCTCGTATAGAAAAAATATATACGAGAGAGAAAGAGAACACGTACGTTTTTAATATACAGTTATTATGTGTTTTTTATAATTTATACAATTATGTGAATAAAATTACTTTTTCTCTGAAATGATAATTTTATTCATAATTGGTTGATACGTTAAACGTCGGTATAAGTATAATGAAGAAACAAAATACATTTAATTATACAATCTTTGTAACGTAATTTCATATATTTGTTTCTACCAAACATTAATTTTATTTTTCTGTGTGGAAATATTAACTGCGATAAATGTGCAATCGGCCTGTTAATTAATTCGAGAAGTCTCTGTTCCTTTGAAATTCTATTTATTCACCTGGAACTGCCATATCAAAAAACTGAGCTTGAGTGTAAAGTTGACTAAAGAAAAAAAAACTGTATTGATCAAGTGAAAAAAAGAGAGAGAAACAAGGAGATCTACCTGTATATTATCATAAATAAAACGAAATGAGGATCAAAGTAGTTGTTTTAACGAGTAAATAAAAAAAAATAAATAAATGAAATGATATATCATTTAATTAGAGGTTTAAAAATATAATAGAACTCAGTATATGTACAGTATTTGAAAAAACATGTTTATAATTTGTATGGAGAAAATAAATGATTGATATAAAATGGAATTGTAGTTTTTCGTTCATTCAATGTCGCTGTTTTTTTTTTTTACTCTTCAACATACAGAGTAAATTATTTTCTTTTCCTATAGATGTATTGCTTTAATTTAAATAAAATATTTGAGTAAATCTTTTATATTTCTTTTTCACACAAAAACATCTTACAGAATGATGTTGATCTAACGGTAATATGTTAATAAAAGTATATAGTTTATAAAAGTGGGTGTAAAGTCTGTTTTACATAAGCGCAAGACACAATTCAAGTACCAGGTCTTGTGGAATTGACCAATCAAGTTGATCGATTAGCTGACTTGACTATGTGATTAGCCAATTCCACGAAACCTGTGACTTACGTTTGTGTCTTGCGCTCGATATAGAACGAGCTTTACATTCACTTTTGTGGATGATGTTGGCGTTGGCGCTGAAACCAGCGGCCGAAACCGTCGCGAGATATGAGATTTAATCGGCCACGTGCGATTTTCTCACAGTATTTCAGAAAACTCTGTTGAAAGGACAATGTCAGAGCTGGACAAGTTTGAGAAACGAGCATCTAAAGCGGTAAATTCTATATATATATTTTTTAATCTTTCTTTCAAGTGCTTCAATGATGTATGATGAATTTTTTTTATGTTTTGAGTCAATTGTGGAAGGTTATACCGTCTCCTATTTACATATTCAATATATATATATATATTGCAGGAAGAAGACATAGCTTTTATAAAGCAACAAATTCAAATGCTGCAAAACAGTATTGCAAACAATTCTTCTGTGAAATTGACTGATGAAGAGTTTGAAAAATTGCAACAAGAGAACATCAAGTTGAAGCACAGGGTAGCATTACTCAAAAGGGTAATTTTAGAAATACTGAAGACATGTCAGCGCACAGACTTCATCGCTAACATATTTTCATTGTTCATAATTATTTCTTTGTGCTTAGGCTGTAGAAACATCAAGCGCTACATCGATGAATATGCAAAGCAATAATGTGATTAGTATATATGATACACTCTGTAAAATCATGGAAAAAGCCATTAAGGCTGCTTATCCCGACTTGATTGAACCACCGATAATAGTAACAAGTAGCACCAATCCCAAGTTCGGTGATTACCAGTGCAACAGTCCTATGTCGTTAGTTCCACTACTGACTAGTCCTGGTATGTCTCTCATCTTGTTTCTAATTCTCATTAT
>QVNV01021923.1:0-14542 GCA_014825455.1 Pseudomyrmex pallidus | reverse complement strand
AACTTTTAGTTCAAAATTCCACTCTCTTTCACTCTCTTCAAGGTTTACTAATCATTGCGGGACACCCTGTATATATATATATATATATACGACCTCAAATTTCTTGTATCTTCCTTCGAATCTCTTAGCTCCGAACGACGAGGACGAACAAAATGAATTCGAAATGGACGATAAGAGCGGGATGGTCACCCGAATGATCTGGATAGATTATCCGAAGGCCGGCGGATGGATACCGGGAATCGTTTACGTCATAGCGATACTGGCCTGTCAAGTCGTTCGCGTGTACACCGATCTCTGGTTGAGCCGGTGGATGGATGAAAGCGTTCATTCGTCGGCGAACGAGCAGCATGACGTAAATGATTTCGATGACGAAGATACATTACGACGATATAATGTGTCCTTTAATCGAATAGTCTTCAGTATCAATTCTCTGTTTCAGACAATGACGTACTTCACGACGTACATCATCATATCCGTGACTTCTATTTTTTTGTCACTCCTGTACAATGTGGCGGGTCAGTGGGCAGGCGCGAGAGCGAGGCACAAGTTGCATCAGGAAGCTGTTTCCGGATTTCTCAGAGCGCCCATTTCTTTCTTCGACTCCACTCCCGTCGGAAAGATCTTGAATAGATTCAGTGTTGACATAGGAGTTATAGATAAAGTATTGACTCTTCTATGTCTGATAACGTACAATATCTTATATATTGAATAATTTGGTGTTTTGAAATCGAGTCAAAGACAAAAATAACATTTTAATTAAATAAATTTGTATTTTATTTAAAGAAAATCTCTACGTCGATCAAAAGACTCACGTTCTTCGCGTTACTCTGCGGCTCGGCGATGATCGTTAACGTTATCATTGCACCGTGGTTTTTGATTGCCGCTGTGCCAACAAGCTGCGCTTATTACATAGTACAAAGATTTTACAGACGAAGCGCTAGGCAACTGCAACAGTTAGACGGCAGGTATTTTAACGACCACTACTATCTATCTCGTAGTACATAGATACTCATTAATTTAATGCGCATTTCTCGGAATGCATATAAATAATCGTGCATATGCGTGTCAAGCACAAGAGGGCCGGTAGCAGCGCATTTCTCGGAAACTTTATCCGGACTTCCGACACTGAGAGCATTCAAACAGGAAGATCGATTCATGGAGGAGACAATGAGGCGTCTCGACGTAAATACCAACGCGTTTCTTCTTCTAAACAGCAGCAGCAGATGGCTGGGCATCGTATTGGTATAAAAATAAAAAGAAAAATACAATATGTTTATCAATAAAAAATCAATTGATAAAACCTTCAATCTCTATAATTGAATATATCTCATAATTTGTTATCTTGTAAATAATTTTAGGATTATCTGGGTGCTGTTATCGTGGTGACGGCGATTTGCGCCGCCTTGTTTTCCGCAAAATTATATCCACACAGTGTGACACCCGCTCTGGTGGGTCTGGCGATCAACTACACCCTCGTAATACCGATATATCTGACTTGGGTGGTCAAGTTTACCGCCGACATCGAAATGTACATGGGAAGCGTGGCCCGAATTTCGGCGTACAAGAACACGCAGTCGGAGAATTATCACGAAAATGGCAAGAATTTCTGATCTAAACTATAGAATTTGTTTATTATATGAATTTTTTTTCCCCCGGGTCATTAATCCATCATATCGTTACATCACATTCAATTTGTGACGGGTGCAAATTTGAATGTGGTAAACAAGTGATAAACTTTTCAGTGTCGTTAAATATCAATCGACTTACATCCGCAATAATCTGTCGTTTTTCATTATCGTACATCAGAACACGATATCGCGTACGTTATATACTTCGATTATATTTGAATATCGATTTTGAAGATCTATCATCGGAGATTAATCAACTTCCGACAATTATGCAGCACTTTATTCACGCGTTATCAAAAACACGGATGGTTCACATGTGAAATATAGAAGTGTCTTTCATTTTATATTTCAAAAGCAATATCTCATATAATCGTTGTTACTTATTTTATTTTTACATACGTACGCTTCACTTGTCTGTCTGTCAAATTTTAGGTTTGCAAGTAAGCGATAACTGGCCCGATAAAGGTGAGATTGTTTTCGAAAATGTTTCTCTACGTTACGAGGCAGAGAGAAATCCCGTGATCAGAGATTTGTCTTTAAAAATTCCACCTGGTCAAAAGGTAGTTAAAAATTTATAGTTACATAATGATACGATCAATAGTTATTGATTTTTTTGTTTTAATTACAGTTAGGCATTTGTGGCAGAACCGGTAGCGGAAAATCATCGGCCGCGATGGCTCTTTTTCAACTGATCGAAATCAGTCAAGGACGCATTTTGTTGGACGGAATCGACATTCGACAAGTGCCGCTTCGAATTTTGCGATCGCGACTATCGGCCATAGCGCAGGATACTACAATGTTTAGCGGCACGATTAGGTTCGTAAAAATCAAGAAATGTCTTTTCACGCGCGCCTGACTTTGTAATTGTTTAATTTAAAAAAAATTTATGTTCAATATATTATAGAGACAATTTAGATCCACTTTCGGAATACGACGACGAGGAAATCTGGCATGCTCTCGAACTCTCCCAAATCAAGGACGTCATAGCTTCGCATCCTGAGGGATTAAGTACGCAGCAGTGCACAATATGTGTGATAGTAATCTAATTACAGTATAATGTAGAATAATATATTTTTATATAATAGAACTTGAGGTACGAGAAGGCGGCGAAAATTTCTCAGCCGGTCAGCTTCAACTCCTTTGTATGGCACGCACAATTCTACAGCGGTCGAGTATTGTCGTTCTCGACGAAGCAACCAGCGCGCTCGACGTAGCCACCGAAAAGTCGCTTTTAAAAACAGCTGCTGCCGCTTTCGAAAATAAAACTGTGATTATTATCGCGGTTAGTATTAGATCATATTTGATTTGATTATATCACCACATTTTTCAGATACTCGTTCACTGTTTGTGTGATAAAAGATTAAGAAAGGTATGTATACTATTTGTGTGTAGCATCGAGCGGCGGCTTTGTTAGATTGCGACCGCATCGTTGTGTTTGACGAGGGCAAGATCATCGAGGAAGGATCACCGGCGGACTTAATGCAGCGGCAATGCGGAATCTTTATTACATTGGTCAAAGAAATTGAACAAAGCGATTAACGATGACAATTACAAAAGAAATGAAAAAGCACGTGTCAAATAGAACTTTACTCTTATTACACACTTAACTGACTTAAGATAAAACTTGAAAGACTGCTAGATAATGCGTAACTACGATCATGTTTTTATAGAGGAGTAATGTGTGGATATTTAATTTTTAATATAATATTTTATTATAAAATACATTATAAATATTTGTACGCTTTATGAATACGAAAACATATTGTACATATTTATTGAAACGTGGCATAAAAATAATTGTAAAAAATTATAAATCGAAAAAAAAAGATAGTTAAGGAAATAAATACAATAATATTGATAAGAAAGGAAGAGAAAAAGTGTATGTATGTGTGTGTGTGTGTGTGTGTGAAGTCACAGTCCAGCTGCGACGCTCAGTATATCGGACGAATAACAGAGTGTCAAACGATAATAATTACCAATACCCCCACATCGTCGACTGCACCTACCTACCTACCTACCTACGACGACGACGGTGGAAAACGGTGAGTGTTTTTCTGCTAGTGGCATCGAGGCCGGCCTGTCGATAACACTGGAGTTGTTTCGCTTATCAGCACTTTTCGGCTCCGGTTTGATCGGCGAAATGGTGAGCCGGCGAGGACGCCGATAAGTTTTCTCTTCGCTCGTGAAATCCAATATTTAAGAAGAGAAAACTAAGTGGACGTTCTATTGCCACAAGAATGTGAACACTCTATTGACAAATGTTCCGTTTAATTATCGTGCGAGGAAGTTTCTTTCGTTTCGATGGACATGGCTAATTAAATCCGTGGGTAAAATTAGGTGTAAACTCGTCTAACTCAATTTTAATAAAGAAATTTTGCGCGCATTTCCAGCAAAACCGTAATTGTCAATGCAATTTCGATCAAGTGATGAATTAATCGTTCAGTGAACAAACCACGCAATTCAATTGCTAATTAAGTTTGTGAATGAATAATTTAAAGTTTACATAAGTATTAAAAGTTTAAGCGATTTGAAAAAATTGATACGAACGAGATATATATATCTCCCCGTGTGACTAAAAATAATTTGACGAAGAGAGAGAGAGAGAGAGAGAGAGAGAGAGAGAGAGAGAGAGAGAGAGAGAGAGAACGTGAACGAATTTTTGGAAATATCCATTTTATCAGTGAAAGAAGATTGTGCATCAACAAAAAAGGTCACAGATATATAATTAGACGCGATAAGTTAGAAAACTGAGAATTGGAATAAAACTGAAGTTTCAAAGGTGAGCATTTCTGGCAAATTAGCTACACGCGCGTTATCAGCAGATTTTTGCTACGTGGCAGATAATCCATATTTTCGAGAACGTGTGAAAGATTCTGTTACGTTCACATACAAAAACACATCGTGACTGCTGTGCACTAAAAATTCTTAACGCAATCGCTCGGCCAAATAAAGACAGTAGCAAATAAACTGAAGCATTTGTGAACTGACACATGTACGGACTGATACATATAATCCTAGTTTACAAGAAAAATGTTAGAACTCACAATAAAGTCACTCGAGAGAGAATAGTTGTTATGTTACAAAAAAAATCTAAAATACAAGCATGATAATAGCGACGATGATAAAGAAAAAGCAATTTTTTCGCAGATAAAGATGCGGGAAATATGAGAAGACAGTTGTTTAATTATCTCAGAGCTAATAAACTGAAAATCTTTCTTTATGACTTTTCTGAGTCAGTTGATAAGAGATTTGAGACTCTCTTTAAAATGTTCCGAATAAGTAACGATTCTCAAATGTATCTCGACAATATTTTCAAATGCAACAGTTTATATTATACAACACTTCATACATATGGAAGATTCGTTTGAATTATGTGTGTCGTTGAAAATTTCCGATAACTCGAGACTTCGTTCGGAAAAAGTTTGACAAACCAAGTGACATTTTTGAGTCAGTTAACATTTACATTAGCATGCAGAAAGATATTGCTATTAATATTCAAAGACAAAATTAGCATTTGTTAATCTTTTAACCTTGTGTGAGCTTATTTCTTTTTTTTTTTTTCACAAAGTTCTCGCAGAGTTCTTGATAATTTTAACAATCGGTGATACTAATGAAGCGTAAATCAACGTGGGATAATGCTTGCAAAGCACTTTTTTTTTTGTCAATTGTACTGCCGATGTCGCGATTGACATATCATTTGAAATTTATATAAAAGAAGAAGAAGAAACACACAATGATAGTTTTATTAATGGAAAAGAGAATAGATTCATTACGTAGATAAGATGTTGGCGCGTTCCATGTACGTACCTGTCTGTTGACACTGCTCGTCGCCATTTCGTTATCGGCTAGATAAGATTTCTGCGTCTTTGTCAAACTTGAGGCATCAGTTGAATGCGCGAATTCGTGCGGTGTAGTATCTGTTGTCGTGGTTGGGTGAAAAAAAAAAAAAATTGGTGTTTTTCCGTTCCGAAATTGTGCGATAGCGGAGAAAGTGCAAATATAATATCTTTCTCAAGACCGAGAATTCTGTGAGCGTCTTTTTCGAAGCGCAAACCTTTCAATTCGGCTTGAAATATTTCGAACGTCAACCTGAAGGGTGAGTTTTTGAGAAAAGCGATACCGAAGCGAGCGGGCAGCGTGTGTGTTTGATTTATCAAGCGGGAATCCGGGTGGGATAAAAGCGTTCACATTCATCGCGCGCATATTTCGTCGATTGATTGTATCTAATCGACGTCAGATCGGAAACGTCAAATCGTGTTCCTGATAAATTCGTTTGATAAATTTCAAGATCGACTTGCATTCCGTGATCGAAAAAAGGCAATACCGAATGATAAAAAAAATTCCCATCACTTTGTCGGTGGTTGCACGACGATGAGGCCGTAATGTTCCGTTAAGTAAGCCGATTGTGCAATATTACGTAGAAAAGAACTTACACAATGAGAGTATAAACTCGTATTGTTCTTCAAAATAAATACAGAGCGTATTTTTTTTTCTTTTATGTTCATAACAGTTGTTAATAAAAACACACGCACATGTAATTTGGAAAAATTCGAGATGAATAATAAAACGATAAAGCAAACTCATTAATTATCTTACTCATTAATTATCGAGACAAGTCACCGAAAGTACTTCGTATAACTGTACTTCGTCGGGAAGGCAAATACGCGCATAATTCACACATGTCATCTTAAATTAATATAGCTGTATGTGTACATATGTGGATAAAACTAATTAACCTCGGCACGATTACAGTTGATTAAACGCGTTTATAATATAAAGAGAGACGCCTATGTAATTGTCGCGTCGTAAAACAATATTGTCTTAATTGTCGATGACTTGTGAAATACACCAGATCCCTTTTTTGTGTAAATACATATTATACCGATAAAACATCAGATTCGATTAAACCTTGCTCGTTTTTTTTGTTTTTTTTTTTGTTTTTTTTGTTTTTTACGTCTTAATTGTTCGTCATCTTGTGACGCTATAATATATATATAAGACTCGCATCATCTTCGTATTAAGTTACGAAATGTTTGCGATACGTACAGAACGCCGGCGAGTGAAGTAAAACGAGAGATCGTTATACTAAAAGCCTGTAAAATATCGAAACGTGCGTCATGCGCGCGTATATAAGAAATCGAAAACTTATTATCGGTTCTCGCTTTCGCGTAAAAAGTAAGCGTTTCATCGCTCGAACAGACACGAACGACTGTTTACCAGTGGAAAAACGTTACAAAGTAATGCTCGTCAAAAAAGCGCTATCATATTTATTCTCTCTCGTTACGGCATCGATTTTCGCAATCGCGACGATACGCGCTCGCGCTTATAAGCATTCGCTTAAGTATATTTCTTGCATGTATATTTTCCCGTTTGAAAACTCTGACACCGAGCACGCATTGTGTAACAGATTAACGATATCATTGCGTTCTCGTCACTTCCGTGACTTACGACCTCGCATTTTTTTACATAAACAACTGAAAACCAAAGCAAAAAAGTGTCGCGTAATACTGTCGCTTCGCGCGTCGGACGCGTTTTTCTTTTTTTTTTGTGTCACGCATCGCTCGCTTTCAAGACGCGAAATGCAATTATCTTCGAGGCTTTAATTACGAGTCGTTAACAAAGTCGTTGTCGTCATGCTGTTCCGTTCCAGGAACAAGGAAAGTTCGCACAAGGTGCACACGGGCAAGGTGTAATCGACTGCTGTCGATTTCGCTCTCGATTTTTTCCTTGTGAGCGTTTTTTTTTTCCTCTTAGATCTTAAAGAATATAGTGAAATCGAATTTTAATACACGCCACAGGACATACGAATACAAAAATCGTTACGCGATACGAAACGCAGGTAATGAATAACGATTATAAACGCGCGAACAAAGTACGAATCTTACGGTTGCGTGACTTTTGTGCGAAAGATTTCTGTTCTTTTTTGGACATTTCCTGTTACGCGCGAAGATCGTTTAATCATCTCGCGCATTACGCGACGTCAAAGCGAGATTTTGTTATTACCTCTTTTTGTCATCTTTTTTTCAATACAATGGAAAAACACACATGATTCGCTCGCGCGAATAATACGAACAACGTAGTATCGCTTCGTTAATTATGGTTATATAATTGTTTTTTTTAGATCGTTGCGCAGTAGAGAATCACATGCGAATTAAAATCGATTACTTCACAATGATGTAATCACGAACGCGAATGGTGTCTCTGATGATACAATTTGTTCTGTACTCGAAAACAATTTGAGATGATTTTGTTTTCACATGATATTAGTGAGAAAAGAAAAAACCTTGATAATAAATTTATCAAGGTCTAAGTACTTTCTTACGGAAAATTAAGTAATTAATTAAACTGCGCGAGAGCACGTGCAGTTGATCGACATTAGGGACAAAACCATGATAATAAATTTATCTCAATATTTTCTTATGAAAAATTGTAATTTAGTAATTAATAAATTGCGCGCGGGAGAGCACGTGCAGCAGTTTATCGCGCGCGAACGACATACATTTGGCAGACGCGCTATAATTAACGTTTGAGCAATTATTTACTTGTGTGTTTAATCAAATATTGTTATCATGGCCCCGATGTAGTGCGTACAATTCGATACGAACTGACCTTGTCTCTTGTAACGAGATTACGTATTTAAAACCTGTGCAATCTGTAACCATGTATCTTCTACTAAAAACGTATAATCACGCGTGGTGATATTTTAATATTATATATATCACGTACAGAGTTTTGCGACAAGAACGAAATAACTTGAAAATCGTCAGTTTTAATTTTGGAAAATAAAAAAGAGTTTTACTGAAAAACGATATAAGGAGATTTTTTAAAATAACCGAGAAAGATCTCGCTCTTGTCGCAAATAAGTGATATATATATAAGTAAACATAAATGAGTTTTTAACAATAAAAGTGTCGAAGAAAATGAATGTTGCATATAATGTTATTTGTACATATTTCTGTACGTATTGTAGATTACATTTCTTTTATAAAACACAGAATCATATTCCGAGAACTTATGAAACATGTGTGTGTGTGTGTGTGTGTCACTTACATAACAGTCTTTGTATTTTTGTTCGAAAGAGACCGGTCCTGACGTGTCACAAGAATAAGGAGATTCATACATTGCAATACAGATTTGAAAGAGACTTTTACAAAGCACACACGTAACGCGGATAATGGGAAGCTAAAAACACTTTACCTCGAAACATTTTACCTCGAGATTCTTGCACTGTTTACACAATGATGATAAACGAAGTGACGTTCTCGCGACCCTCGTTAAACAATACTCGAGAAAACAAGATTAGAAGCGAAATAGATACAGGCGGTATTCCGATGTTCGTTGCCAATAGTGAAGATCTATAGTTTACGTCACGTGTAATGTAGATTTTCAATCACCGGCGGTGAATATCGCGCGCACTTTGCGCAAAAAATCCCAATGAAATGAGCGATTCGCTGAATCACATGACGACAAAATCAACAACGTGACGGCACGCAAGTCCGGATTATTGCAAGATGCGTTCACGGACAGATCTCTTTTGAAAGAGCCGCTAAAGTATTAGATTAGGGAAGAACTTTGACTTTATAATAAAATATATAAATAAAATTAAAAATCTATTTTTTTATTTTAATATTTTACGTACACACGCAATATTTTATATAAATCTTAATAGGAACAAAAGAATATAATCGGTAAACTCGAGAATATTCTCATAAATATGTGCTAATGCATTGTGACGTCAAGGTATAATACGTCACGTGCACCAAACACCATTAGCATAAGCATGTGACTGGTGTGGAAACAATCTGATCTCGCACCGAGTGGTCACATGAAAGTATCGCGCGCGAAAAAGGATCTTTTTACGTGACATCGAACGTCATCATGTAATGCAAACAAAGAGTATTTTTGAAACCGAATGCAGGTCAATAAACGAACTCAGCATGTGAAGCGCTCAACGATAAACTATTAAACGTCATTGTGAAACGTGACAAAAATGAGTCAGCGGTGTAATTGACTACACATGTGTTTTTATATGTACAATCGTTTTATTTTCCTATTTCTATCGGTCTGATCGTCGTTATTTCTTTAAGGTCAAGACCCGAGACAGTTACTATTAATATTTAGATGATTCTGATAGAGATAGAGGTAGATGACGAGCGAGAAGTAACTACTATCTGATCGATTTTTTTTTTTTTTTAATTGCATTTCAGGCGTAAAAAGAATTTGCTTTGGACATGCATTGGACGAAGATAACATGAGGTTCTCGTGCTTTCCGAGAGCCAATTTTCTCGGGCAGAGGGGTAGCATCAATCTTACCCCTCTGCCGAGTCACGAGGAATCCAGCAGCCTCAGTCTAATTGTAAGTGTAAGTTTGTTTCACGGTATTTATATACATTTGAATAAAACTATTAAGTTCTACGTGTGTGTACAGAATGGTGGAAGACACGGTGTAATTGCCAGCAACGGTGAACCAGACTTGTCGCACGGCGTTGTAAGTTCTTTTTTCTAAATCCACGCGTAATTTGTAAATAAGTCGCTTCATTATATTACGCTGACAAAAGTCTGCCATTAGTCTTATCGTTCCAATTTTTATTAGATACGTCCATTACCCGGTATTACTACTCAGACCTCGGTAATTACTATAAATGGCACCGGACCGCCGACACCAACACCGTATCAATATGATAAGAAAGAGACAGCTGCCACGGACAATGGCGAGCAGCAGGTGAACAATCCGAGGGGCGGCGTCATCGGAAGGACGCCGACGCCACCCTCCGCGCCAACCCCCGTGTACGAAAAAGATGCGAGGTAATTGAAATGTTAATAATAAAGATTTTTTTATAATGATATTGTTTTGAGGTAAAATATAAATTATTGCTTTGTTTTACAGGAGCGCAAGACAAATTAAACGAGCCATTTTAGAAAATGAATTTTTGGGAAATCTCGAGGACAATCAAGTGGAGGCGCTCGTTTCCGCGATGTATCCGAAACAAATTCCCGCCAATACTTTGGTCATTCGGGAAGGTGACATAGGTATGCACACACGCACATTTTTTTTATTTTATGATAATAAAATTAAAATAATAAAAATTATTGTATTAAAATATTTATACATTCTTTGTTCACAGGCTCGCATTTGTACGTGTCAGCGGAAGGAGAGTTTGATATTTACGAGGGAAACAAATTCCAAAGAAGCTTCGGACCGGGAGTCGCGTTTGGAGAAATTGCTCTACTGTACAACACGAAAAGACTTCGATCAATTAGCGGTACATAAGAATGAAGAAAAAATTTTAATTATAAAAAAAAAACTCTCTGAGAATATATTACCACGTTTTACTATAAATTTGTTATTTCAGTAAAGAAAGGTGGAAAAGTATGGGTACTCGACAGATCAGTATTTCTCACTATAATGATGAGAACAGCTCAGGAACAACTGGAGGGCAACATCCGCTTTCTTCAGCGTGTTTCCGTTCTCCAAAAGCTCCCCGAACCCAAAGATCACGTGCTCGCAAAGATATCCGATCTCATAAGAATAGTAAATATCAAAATATTTGCAAATTTCACATCACGCACAATTTATTTACAAAGTAATTATGTTTTGTAATGTGTGTGTACAGGAATTTTTCCCAGCTGGCGCTAAAATACTACGGCAGGGCGAAAAGGGTGAGAAATTTTACATAATAAGCGGCGGTAACGTACGGATTACAAAGGATACTGAATACGGTGGCGAGGAAGAACTCGTGGTCCTCGGCAAGGGAGATTATTTTGGCGAATTGGCTCTTTACGATGACGAAGGCGAACGACGTGCTAATGCTATCGCACTCGCGCCCGGTGTCGAATGTTTGACATTGGACAGAACGTAAATACGACTACTATATACGTTATCTCGTTACATATAATCAAATGTCAAATAAACTCACTTCGAGGAACATATTTCGAGACAGTTTTTTTTTATCTCAGAGTGAAAATTTTAAGAACGTTATATAATTTAATACTTTTGTAATCTAAACAATTTGTTTAGGTCATTCCTGAACTACCTAGGTAGTCTCGATGAGATTCGTAACAAGGACTGGTTGGCGGAGTACGAGAAACAGAAGCGTTCGTTGACCCCGAAAAAATGGACAAACGAATATGCCAATTTGACCTTGTCCGATCTTGAGACGAGAGGAACCCTAGGAGTAGGTGGATTCGGACGTGTCGAGCTTGTCACGCTCAGATCCGATCCGAACAAAAGTTTCGCTTTGAAGAAACTCAAGAAGAAGGTCATGGTCGAGCAACAACAGCAAGAGCACGTGCTTAACGAAAAGTACATTATGCAAGCATGTGATTCACCGTTCGTATGCAAGTGAGTGCGAGAGTTTCGACGTGTGTTCATTGTGTACTGTGTAAATTTTAGAAACTCTAGAATCAATATCTATAATTTATCGATAAATATGATTGAATTTTTATGTTTATTCAGACTTTATCAAACGTACAAGGATAGCAAATACGTTTATTTTCTGATGGAAGTATGTCTCGGCGGAGATGTGTGGACAACCTTGCAAAGAAGACGCTACTTCGACGACGCCACCGCGCAGTTTATGGTCGGTTGCGTGGTGGAAGCTCTCGATCATCTTCACTCGCTAAACATCGTTTACCGAGATCTCAAACCGGAGAATCTTATGCTCGACACGCGTGGTTATCTGAAGCTAGTGAGTCTCATTTGATTATTATTGGCTTTTTAATTATATGTACGCAATGCGTGATGAAAAAAAATTTTCAACAAAATTTTATTTTCTTCGATAGGTGGACTTTGGTTTTAGTAAAAAGATCGGTCCGGCAAAAACGTGGACGTTCGCCGGCACACCCGAATATGTCGCTCCGGAAATTATCTTGAACAAAGGACACGATAGGTAAGTAAAATTTGTTAGTTCGCCCGTTTGTTGTTTAATTATTATCAGCTCGCTTATAATTTTGTTCAATCTATCTGTCGCGCTTCACATTGTAACTTTTTTAAGAGCGGTGGATTATTGGGCACTCGGCATTTTAACGCACGAGCTTCTCGTCGGCAAGCCACCGTTTCGAGGATCCGATCATATGACGACTTACAATAAAATACTGAAAGGCATAGAAATGGTCGGCATACCGAGTATCGTCAACAAAAATGCCAATAATCTCATTAAGAAGCTACTCCGATTGAGCCCGTCAGAACGATTGGGTTATCAGCGAAACGGAATACAGGATATCCGCGACCACAAGTAAGTTCGATAAGATATTTTCACAAAGAAGCGAAAAAAAAAGAGTATTATATGCTTAACTAACGCTTTATATTTAGATTTAAACAATTTTATAAACATTATTTGTACTTTTTTGAAACATACTTCTTGTATATATAATCCATGCTTGTGAAAATGTTAAGAAAATATCCATGGAAAATCCAATGACAAATATAACGTTTATCTGTTATAGGTGGTTTTCCGGATTCAATTGGCAAGCACTTCAAAGATTAGCGCTGCCGGCTCCCATTGTGCCCACGGTACGTTTATCGCGAGTTTACGTAAAGTCATTAAAGAAAATATTGATAGATAACAGTTATTGTAGATAACCGAAGAAAGTATCGTGTATCTTCGATTTATGTATTTTACATACACGCGGAAACACTCTTGTGTTTTTGCGCGAAATTTATTTTATTTATTGAAATTTTTCAGGTGCGACATCAACTCGACACACGAAATTTCGAAAGATATCCACCGGACCGTGATATTCCGCCAGACGAATTTTCCGGTTGGGACATTGAATTTTGAAAACCAATGCGATTGACCCTCCACGCAATCTTTTTACGCAAAAACAGGATTTTTGTGACTTTTTATGATAAAAAAAAATGATCGGATATTTTTAGCAACTGACAATTTCTTCTTAAAAATGTTCTTCTTAAAAAAGTATCAAAGTGATTACTTAATAATAACATCAATTTATTCATATATTCGAGATTATTTAATCTCTGAGAGCGAATAATGTAAAACAAATAATTCAATAACATAAAGTATGTTATATTCTTCGTAAGAGCATAATTGTTGCGAGATATTCTGGTGTACCTTGATTCAACATAAAACTATACGTACCTACCTATGTTTTTAACGATACTCTGTTTTTATATGTGTGATATTAAAAATTACTATATTTATATCCTATATATGTATTAAATTCTGTCTAATATATAGTAACCTGTAAGCTGTAAACAAAATAATGTATTTAACTAAAATGATTTTATCGCATAAAACATCAGCGGTAATGTAATTTTAAGATATATGTATAATGACGTGTCAAATTTTCGAATAAATGATTTTCTAATACTTTTCTTTCTCGATATTTCTAACTTTTGTCCTTATCCTATGTTTTTCCACAAACATTTGACCAATCAGTTGCATACAAATACGTGTAGAACAACGCGTCATATCACTCACTTAAAAAAAAAAGTCACATTCTTAGTTGAATCACATTGCACTATTATCGATCTTATCAAACTAGTGGTTTTGTCGACAATGATGAAAATCACATTATAGTCTTTAAAAAATTACTGTGGTAACTAACTGTCGCTATCCATCGTGTAGATAAGATCTGCTACAGTTCTGCAATTATATTGACTATAATCAGTTCGGTCCTGATACGCGACGTAAAACGCAACGCAAGAGAGAAAACACGTTAAATAAGATCAAGGTAAGTTTGTGCGCTCTCTTTTTGTAAAATAAATAATTTCTACGAAATAATTCCAATCCAAGTCAAATTTTTATCTATTGTCTCTTTTCTATCGTAAATCATTGATTTTATCAGCATTTTCAATTATCTATTAATTGCATAAATCATAGTAATCGTTTCATGTGATATAAAAGAAATATGATTATGATGCGGAAATATTGCACAAACGTATAGCATTGCAA